>JAUYWG010000838.1:0-11386 GCA_034779775.1 Enteromius afrohamiltoni | reverse complement strand
AAAAGCGATCCATCTGTCTAACAGTGGTATTGCGCTCACGGTGTCACGTGACAAGCAAGACGCGTCGCCATGGAAACAGTAAAAGCGAACGTTCTAAATAGCTGTCGCCTAAAGAAACTCACTCCAGGGGGAATGCTGGAATATTTTAAACTTACCGCTGAAAGGGTTAACAGTGAGGCAGGTAAGCAAACAATAGTGCTGGTGGTGATGGCGTCTTCTGTGCTCGGTGCTGAAGTTCTTAACTACCTCGGTGACTGGTCAAGTCCACCCCTGGGCCCCCAACTTCTGCTTCCTCAGTGGAAGACGCCTCGGTGGGATTGAGGAGATACTCAGTGTATTCCTTCCACCGCCCAACGCTATCCCCAGTTGAAGTCAGCTGATTCCCACCCTCACTGTATACATTGTTGGCAGGGCACTGCTTCCCCCTCCTGAGGCCGAGGGGGAGTGTGCCAGAACCTCTTCGAGGCCGACCGATAATTCATCTCCATTAGAGCCCTGCATTTAGGGCTGGGCCCGATGGTCGAGCCTCCGGCCTGTTTTAGGCTTCTCCTTATTTTTATATTTTAGACATCCGTCAGTTAATGATTAAAAGATTGCCAAGCGGCGCCGGTGAATACAACATGAGACCACGCTCCGCAGCTAAAAGGTTTAGGCTATTAAAAGTATTGTTATGCCGCAGAGAGATAGCCGTCAGTGAAGTGCAGCTGAAGAGTTCTGCGTTCAGATGTACGCAATAATCTTGCTGCATGATAAGGTAATTATCATGAATGTGTCGAGGGAAAACAATAGGGAGACATTTTAATTATTTACTCATTTACAAGGGTTTTCTGAGTTGATCACAGATTAATTTTCTGATCCTCCATCTCCCCAATTATTTAATTTAATGAATGAGTTCTTGTTTTCGATTTTTTTTTTTGTATTTCGTTAAGTGGTAATATAATGCTTTCTGTAGATATATTTATCATGTTTTTTTAGCTCGGTTTCGATTCTTTTTTGTGAAACTCTCCTGTTCAAGACAAGAAGGCATAACGCGCTTGTTTTATGAAATCACGTTTACTGTCAGTGCACACAAATAAAAGTAGACCCTTTACAGTTCTGAATGATGTATTACTCTAACCTTTATCAGAGAAAATTAAGGCGAAGGCTATAAAATCCAAGTGCTGGATGGTGCATTTATCTCCTACAAAACGTGCTTTATAGCATCACTCTCTGCACAAACCATCATGACGAACATTTATTCTTTTAGTGTTTAACGTTTAAACATTGTTACATGTGTGAACTGTTTTTATTGTTTTTTTTAAGGCAAGTCCTGATGATTTGAGAAGGCTAAATTGATCAGTCATCCTTTATAATCAGCTCTGCCGCTCTGTACTTTAAAAAACACAAACTTATATTTAACAAATAAAAAATGTCTAAATTAGCTTAATAAAAAACAGAACAAAATATAATAATTCTGCCATTACACTCAAAACTGAACTATTTGAACAGCTAAAACAGCAGTATAAGATGTTTTGGTAGAAGGGGAAAAGACGGGCTCGGGCTGGTAATTCTGATAAGCTGTCGGACACAGGCTGGGCTCGGGCCAGAGCGTCTAGGGCCAGGGATGGCTCAGGCCTAAATTTGAGGCCCTTGCAGGGCTCTACTCTTCATGGCCTCACCAAACTCCTCCCAGACTCGAGTTTTTGCCTCCGCAACCACCCGGGCTGCAGTTCGCTTGGCCCACCAGTACCTATCAGCTGCCTCAGGAGCCCCACAAGCCAGCCAGGCTCGATAGGATAGCTTCCTCCCCCGCCAACGGATCCAACTCACCACCAGGTGGTGATCAGTTGACAGCTCCGCCCCTCTCTTTACCCAAGTGTCCAAGACATATGGCCAGAGGTCAGACGAAACAACCATCAATCATCAACCTCTGCCCTAGGGTGCCCTGGTACCATGTGTACTGATGGACACCCTTAGGCTTGAACATGGTGTTCATTATGGACAAACTGTGACTAGCATAAACAGCAACAACAGAACACCACTCGAGTTCAGTAGGCCGTAGGCACAAACAGCAGTGAGAGACCTATCCCCGACCTGAAGGTGCAGGGAAGTGACCCTCTCATTCACCGTGGTGAACTCCAACACTTGACAGCTAAGCTGGGGGGCTATGAGCAAACCCCAACCAGCCTGCCGCCTTTCACCGCAGGCAACACCAGAGTAGTGGAGAGTCCACCCCCTATCGAGGAGTTGGTAATTTAACTATATTTACTAGCCATATAAACTGTTCATATAGAATATTATATATTTTGTCACAAATGGCAAAGGAACACAGGACAACTACGTTGAAAATAAACAAAAATCTCCAGTGGGTGGTTTTATTTACAACACACAGGTCAAAGGTAAGTTCAGTAATGCGGAGAGAGTCCTCTTTGTAGGCTCCGGAAGCCTAGTATCCAGAATCTGTCTCAGTCAGAGATGCAGGCAGTCCAGATTAACAATTGGCTTCTGCGGAGAAAAGGGAGAGACATGTTAGTTCCCAGCAAAGCGGAGTTCGAATGAAGCTTGGTATTTGGGGCGCCACACACGGCTTATCTGGCCACGAGCTAATGAGTGACAGCTGGGCATGATCAGCCACTGATGAGTCTTGCCAGTGCTCCCTCGTTGGTTACCAGGGCAACTGAGATAGGGAAAATTTTCACACTCCCTCTCCCAAGTGTTGTCCTGGTCCTGCTGATGTATAGGACAGGGTGTTCTTCTCCGTCAACGACCTGAAACAGCATGCCTCCCAGGCCGACATCCGAGGCGTCTGTGTGCAGCAGGAAGGGGTAGCTGAAGTCCGGAGACCTCGCTGTGCCGGCAGAAGTCAATACAGAATACAGAACGGGCTGGCAGCTTCGGCTTTGGGTGGTGGGCTGGCAGGCTGTTTGGCAGCGGCCATCAGGGCTTACACGGTGGGGACTTGTCTCGTATCCCTGTTATTGTGTAGCCTACAGAACTAGACTGAGAGACCATTTAAAGGCCTTTGCAGGTGTTTGGAGTTAATTAGCTGATTAGAGTGTGGCACCAGGTGTCTTCAATACTAAATCTTTTCACAATATTCTTTTTTTTTGATATACTGTATTTGGTTAGATTAACGTTAGGTTTGGTTCTGAAGAGAAAGGCCCCCTTGATCACCCGGAATGCTTTTATGTTCCTGAGAATCATTCATGTTCCAGTCTAACCTACAGAATCAGTGAGTATGTGCTATTACTGTAAACAAACTTCATTGTACAATATTCTTGATGATGAATTCAATATAAAGGACAGAGTAGTAGCTGTGAAAGAGGATAATGCAGCAAACGTGGATGAAGCGGTAAAAAAGGAGAGTATTTTGATAAATGTGCTGCTTTGCTCACATTCTCATTATTGCTGCTCAGAAGTTTTACACTAAACCCCTCAGTCTCACAATGGAAGGATCAGAGAAATGATGGTGTGGCTGAAATGGTCCAGCCTAGGTCCAGCTAAACCTGTCCTTAAAGAGAAGCAGCATCTTCTCTGTAGGTTGAAATCACAGTAGATCAACATTAGTGCAAAACCCATAGTTTAGAATAGTCCTTTTCTAAATCATGCAGTAAAACATCTCTGCAAATGAACAACCACACACACACACATACACCAATTTCCTCTTTCTCTTTATAGGTCTTCCAGATAATGCTCTCATCCTTGATGTGAGAGCCAGGTGGAATAGCTTGTTCCTCATAGTGGATCGATTTCTGGCCACCTCCATGGACCTTAAGCTTAAGAAATCAATGGAAAATGAGAAGTAAAGAACTCTATAATTAGCTTATACCATTTTCACTGTTAAGTATTGTGCTCATAAACCCATAGTCCAGCTAATTAATCTGCTTATATTTTACAGACTGCAGAGACTTTCTGATGAGGATTCCAGAAAAGCAGAACAGTTTGTCAAAGTTAAAAAGATACTTTATATTTCAACCCCCTGCATCTCTGCTGAAAGGAGCCCAACCTAGTTTCAGGTTCAGCCAATCTTAAATAAACTCCAGCAGCACTTCACAAAGACCTGTCTGGAATGACCTCTCAAAACATTCCAGGTCTGTAGTGTAATTCTGTAAATTCTCACTTGTTTTCATTAGGATGGTTCAGGGACGTATACTGTTTTTATCTTGAAGGATGGCGACATCAGACAGTTCTTGGAGGAGGGCACAGCCTTGGATCCCAGATTCAAATCTTCAAAAGTGGCAGGTGAAGTGTAGACTTGACTGGATGATAAGCTGATGAGAAGAACATCAGGACAGGAGTTAATTGTTATTGGTAATCTTCTAATCAATATCCAGCCGAAAACACAGGTGCTGGCCTTTGCGGACTACAAAAAAACTTTTGACAACATAGAGATCAATGCAGTCCTCCAAGTCCTTAATGATTAAAAGGTGGCATGTGTAAATTTTAGCGGCAGCTGTTGAGGTTTGAATTTCAACCAACAGCTCACTCCTCCACAAACCCCTCCCTTTAGAGAAGCTACGCTGCCACTACAGGGTTAAGATGTCATAGTCTGAGACAGTGGAGAAAGCCAGCAATGTTTCTTTAAGGTAAATTAGTTAATAAAAACATAACAGTAAATTGTGACGCGGTACTGATATGCCTCTCCTTCGAACGCAAACCTCAGGAATGGCCTGTGTCACGGAAGGATTGAGACATGAAAGTATGCATCCTTCAGGTCGATTGCTGCAAACCAATCCTGGGGATAGATGCATTCGAAAATGCGTTTCGGCGTCAACATCTTGAACAGAAGCCTGTGAAGAGCTCGATTCAAGACTCGCAGATCCAGGATCGGTCGTAACCCACCACCTTTCTTGGGCACTATGAAGTACGGCCTGTAAAACCCTGTCCTCATATCGGTTGGAGGGACCGGCTCTATTGCTTTCTTCATCAGAAGAGTAGCAATCTCTGCACGCAGGACAGGGGCATTGTCTGCATTCACCATCGTGAAGCGAACACCCCTGAACCTGGGAGGCTGCCGGGCGAACTGAATCGCATAACCGAGCCGAATGGTGCAGATGAGCACTATCCAGGCATCCAAGAACCGAGCAAGAGGCACCATCGGGACCACTGGGGTACCGGAGGTGGGGCAGCGAGGGGGAACGCAAGGGTCCAGTGAAATGAAAAGAGAGTGAGTGTGTAACAAAAGCTCTTTTACAGGCCTGTCCACAACACCTTGTCCCCCCAGGCAAGCAAAATTGCTCTTTTGTCAAGGTTTTGGGTACCACTAGCTCTGAGGCTAGCGGCTGTCTGCGAGCAGACGAAGAGATCTCCATGCGGCCCTCCTCCTGAGGAGGGAGTGGTGTCCATCTCCTGAAGAGCAACTTCTTCCATCCCTGGGCTGCCTGTCCTAGGACCTCTTGCATTTCCTCTTGCCACCAGGTCCTGCAGGGGCTTGGACAGGCTGGGCTGGACCCCCATGGCTGGCTCCCCGGGGCGGCTGCTTCTGGGCGGCAGAGAACTGCTGGGCAAAAGTCTCCACTGCGTCGCCAAAGAGGCCGCTCTGCGACACAGGAGCATTCAAGAACCTAATCTTGTCTGCATCACGCATGTCAGCCAGACACAGCCACAAATGGCGCTGTTGGACCACCATAGTGGACATCGCACGACCCAGAGCATGCGTCATAACCTGCGTCGCACGAAGCGTGAGGTCCGTCGCAGCACAAAGCTCTGAAAGAACTTTGGAGTCATGACCACCCTCGTGCAAAGCCTTCAGTGCTTTGGCCTGCAGGACTTGCAACAACGGCATGGCCTGTATGGATGACGCAGCATCTCCACAGGCTTTGTAAGCATCATCAATCAGAGCCGACGAATGCTTACAGGCCCGAGAGGGGAGTGATGGGTTACCCTGCCAGGAAGTAGAAGCCTGCAGACACAGTTGGATCGCAAGAGACCTCACCACCTGGGGGACCCCCGTGTAGCCCCGGGCTGTGCCACCGTCAAGGGGGGTGAAGGAGGATGAGCTGCTCGATCGCTTCCTGGCAGTGAAAGGTGCCTTCCATGATTGAGTCAACTCATCATGCACATCCAGGAAGAAAGGAACTGGAGTAGGGCCCTGCGCACCAGCACGGGCCACACCCAGGTACCAATCATCCAGCCTCGAGGGTTCAGGATGTTATGGAGGAACCCACTCAATCCCGACCTCTTTAGCGGCCTGGCCCCCTTTGGCTGAAGCCAACAGGGAAGATGGTCGCTCGGTAAACAATGCAGTGCAATACAATTGTTACCGCCACTCGATTGGAACCACCGTCGCTGCAACGCTGTAACACCAGCCTTTCTCCGTCGTTTCGCAGAATAGAATGGCTCCTGGAACATTCACATGAACTGCTCGTCTCCGAAGCGAAAAGCTAATGAACGCTAGATCTGCTGACCTACTTATACTCGCGCTGCGATTGGGTTCAGCTGATCCTAATCAGCGTATGCCAATGAAATTCATTGCCGTGTTTGCATACACGCAGAGTTGTTTTGCCATCTCGAAGCGAGATTCCTGTTTGTCGGTTACAGACGTGGCATCGAAGTGACCGACTGAAAGGGAACTTATTGTACAAAAGGCTATCCTAGGAACTAAAGTTGCTGTACATCCGGACTGATTTTGTGTAACACAGGAAGCCCAGGTGAAGGCTCATCTCCGTCTATCTTTGCACTCTGTATAATGCGTTTATGCCTTTATGTAAGTGAATTTATATGTTTATGTTAATTTGGTATCCCAGTGTTATTGATCCTTGTTGGTTTTTGTTATAATATACCAGTTTTGAGGGGTGTAGTGGCCGTAATTTGCCGCGATAGAAGTGCGCTAATTAGCATTAGCCTCGCTAAGATTATTATTCTCTGTCGCACTTGATTCTGCGAATATTACATTCGTGCACAACTTTATTACACCCATTTACATTTGATTTGTTCCTATTAATGTTATAAATGCAGACTTGATTGTCTAATCAGTGTTTATTTGTATATATCTGGTTAATGTGAATGTGTGAATGGTTCAGAATGTGATTATATTATATTATATGTGATTTATATTTCTTTATTCCTCTTGTAGACCATTAATGCAGACCTCACTGCAAAAGAATACTTTAATGCCGATTACAAAGTAAAGACTGTTCAATAAATACATCTTTGTGAAGATTCTATTCTCCATCTCTGATTCTCTAACCGTAATCCTGTCCATATTTGGCCGCCTCAATCAGCATAATAATAACATAGCAATCTGCTATAAGTGGTCCTTTGAGCTGGATTGAGAGCAGTATTGAACCAATATAGATAAAGCACAGGGTGAATCATCTGAGTCATCATCCCGGCCTCGACGGAAGATGAACCCACCTACTTATCTGAGTGATTACGATGTTGACAACCAAACTGCAGGTGACCCTTCTCCAAAAGCTCCCTCTCACTTTCCTAATCAGCCCCGAAGCAGCTTGAGGAAAACGTCTCACAGCGGTGTCAGCTCACACTCTAGGACGAGTAGGCGTTCCATTACGTCCACAGGTGTTTATGTCCCACCAGAACTTTCTAGTGCCCAGACTGCTTTGTTGGAGGAGAGGATTAAGCAAAGACAGTATGATAATCTACAGCAAGAAGTAGAAGAGGACACACTGATTGATAGGGAATATCAACGACTGCAAGCACAAGCAAAGGAAGCCCAGCGCATACAAGAAGAGGCACTCGCTGCTAAAGTTGCCCTGTCAAAGCACCTAGAACGTCAGCGTAAACTTCATTAAGCAGAGACTGAACTCGAAGTAGCAAAGCTAGTATTTTCTATGTTATCTATTGATTCCAGTTCAACTACTCCAGTTCCTACAAACTCTGGCTCTCTGAACATACAACAGTTTCCAGAGCAAAGCTGCCAGCCTTGTTCACCTGAACTCCTGTCGTCCACGCCTCAGCAGCCTCCCTTCAAGCCGCCATCTGTGACGGCACCGCTGCTGCCCTGCCCTACCGACCAGCCAGTTCCTGATAGCTCTGCAGTGTCCCAGCCATCCTCTAGACAGCTACAGTGGGCCCCACCTGCTACTTGCTCTGTCAGCACGTCTTGGCCTGCTGCACTCATCCCTGACACGTCATCAGCCGCTCATAACGCCAGTCAAGTACATTCTGTGACATCACAGTTCAAAGCAGCACCTCAGTTTTCATCAGAGCACATTATACCAACCTCTGCTGCATACCCCTTGAGCATCAGTTGTCAGTGGATGACACCGCAGACGAATACCGCTACACAGACAACAACAACGTCAGTGATGACTGTTCCAGGTCGGATGCAGCTCCCAGTCAACAGCCACCCAGCATCAGTGATGACATTCCATGTTCCTGGTTACGATCAAGCAGCTTCGTCTCAGTCACACCCAGCTGGCTATCCACCCTATCTGGGTCCAGAGCTACAGTTTGCTTCCGCCTATGGCATTCCACGTGAGAGTGTAGTTAAGACCCATGATCCGACATCCCTTAAATCCAGAAACAAGCCCAAGCCATATTGTCCCCACTTTGACAATATGGATCACTGCATCAATTCGTGTGAGACTTTCAAGAAGTTAACGACTGCCCAGATTGTAGCTTGGATTAAAGACTGTAGCTTGGATTAAAGATGGAAAACGCTGCTGGAGATGTGGGCAGTTCCATGCTGTAGAGTCTTGCAACCTAAAACGGCCATGTAAGGTATGTAAAGAACTACATCTTACAGTTCTTCATGATTCCATCAGTGATACCACCAGAGCCGTCCTTACTGTTAACCTCCCATCTACCCGGGTTTACTTGGAAAGACCAAACCGTACATCCAGAGTCATGCTGAAGGTAGTCAAGGTCCTCTTGCACAATGGACCTCATACAATGGAGGCCCATGCCGTTCTCGATGATGGGTCAGAGAGGACACTTGTGCTTTTCCCAGGTGTGCAGCAGCTCAAACTTACCTGTACTCTTGAGTTGCTTCATCTACAAACTGTCCGACAATGTCACACAGAACTTGAAGGGTCATCTGTTTCCTTTGAAATCTCATCGGTCACCAAACCCACAAAGAGGTACATGCCCAACCTCTTAACGCCAATACAGCCTGTTCGCAGAGGCCCTGAAGGCGGGACGATAGCTATCAGAACACAACTAGGATGGTCTCTTCAAGGTCCAATGAGCCCTAAGCAGCCTTCACAGAGTTATCCGCAATGCCTTCACATTACCACTGCTCAGCCCCACGATGATCTGGTTTGGTACGTTGAACGACTTTGGTTGGTCGATACTCTCCCATACAATGAGAGGATGGTCACTAGGTCCAAGCAAGACAAAGATGCAATGGCCATGCTCCAGAATGCCACCACAAGAGTGGACATAGATGGTATTCAGCGGTATGCCACACCCTTGCTCCGACGCATGCCTATGACCTTGCTCCATGTGGAAAAGGATGTTGTCCTTCCCAGTCTTCGAAGTACTGAGCGTAGACTAGCACGAGATCCTGAACGAGCCAAAGCCTACTGCACTGAAATCCACAAGCTGGAAACTGCTGGATATGTAGCCAAGATTTCCTCAGAGGAAGCACACGATACTTCAGAGTCCTGGTTCATTCCGCATCACATGGTGCATCACAATGGTAAGGACAGGATTGTCTTCAACTGTTCCTTCCAACATCAGGGGCAATCCTTGAACAGCCAACTACTTCCTGGTCCGATGCTGGGTCCATCATTGTTAGGTGTGCTTCTGCGGTTCCGACAGCACACTGTGGCCGTAATGGGGACATAAAGGGTATGTTTCACCAGGTACGCTTGCTGCCCACAGATAGGCCCCTGCTGCGGTTCCTTTGGAAAAACATGTGCAGGTGGTTGATGGACTCCGACAACTGTTGTTTGAGGGAAGCTTTGGCATAAGACAGTGGGCCTGTAACATACCCTCTGCCATTGAACACCTTCCAACAGAAGCCCGGTCTGCTAACAGTGAACTGTGGTTGACCAAAGCCAGTACAGAACTACAGGAACCCACTCTGGGCCTGCGATGGGATTGCCTCAGTGACACTCTGGGCTATAATCTGCGTTTAACCAAGCTCCTAGAGCCAACCATGAGAAATATGTACAAGACTTTGGCCAGCCAGTATGACCCGTTGGGGTATATCATACCGTTTACCACCCGAGCGAAGGTTCTCATCCAGGATCTCTGGAAGCAGAATTTGGGCTGCCATGATCCAATAACACCTCTACCGTTAATAAAGAAATGGCTAACCTGGATAGGAGAGATTCCTAATCTCCTTCAACTGCATTTTCCAAGACCATATGCGCCAGCCTGTGCTGATCACCCTGATGCAACCCGAGAGCTACACATCTTCTGCGATGCATCAGAAAGGGCATACGGCTCAGTCGCCTATTTGTGCACTACGGACGAATAAAGCCACATCCACATCAGGAAATGCCTCTCCATGCCTCGCTTGGAGTTATGTGCAGCCCTGACAGGTGCTCAATTAGCCAACGTGGTCCAGACTGAATTGTCTCTTAACATCCATACAGTCACCCTCTGGTCCGACTCAACCACCGTGCTACACTGGCTATCATCGGAGTCCTGTCGCTATAAGGTATTTGTAGGGACACGTGTAGCAGAAATCCAGACCCTTACAGATGCGGCTGAATGGCAGTACGTAGATTCAGCTCACAATCCTGCTGACCACATCACAAGAGGCCTAACACTTACCCAATTAGCAAATCCTCACCAGTGGAATTCAGGACCTGACTTCCTCCTTCAGCCTTCGGTCCAATGGCCATCAACCCCTGTCATCGAGGCAGAACCAGACGTCAGTAAGTTAAGGAAAACTGCATTTGCTTGCACTGTCACAGTTTCCAATCATTCACTTCTGGACCCAAGTCAATTTCACACATGGCCAGAGCTAGTTCAGGCCACTGTCAGGTCCCTTCACGGGGCAGCTGCCACAGACAG
The DNA here is from genome assembly GCA_034779775.1 of Enteromius afrohamiltoni. Taxonomy (NCBI): domain Eukaryota; kingdom Metazoa; phylum Chordata; class Actinopteri; order Cypriniformes; family Cyprinidae; genus Enteromius; species Enteromius afrohamiltoni. The sequence goes on along the minus strand of JAUYWG010000838.1, from coordinate 475 downwards.
TGACTCTCCTCTGCAAGCAAAAGATTATGTTGAAGCAGAAAAACTTCTCGTTCCCACTGGAGGTTCAAGCTTTGAAGACTGGACAGTAAGTTCCAGTTAACAGTCGTTTGGCATCCATTTCTCCGGAGTATGATAAGGAATGATGGCATGAGGCTGTTAACTTCCAGAAAGAAGGAGAGGCCTTCTGAGCATGTGTAGTGGGAGTTTCACGGCTCTAGCTTATTCCTAATCGGAGAAATCAGCAATGTTGCAACTGCCACACGTTGCAACTGTCCCCACTTTCCCCTACGTATTGTGCAAGTGTACATAAGATTGCAAGCGTACTGTAACGTAGCTGCTGTCGAGCGAGCTCGCGCTCTCGCTTCCTTTCACGACGGGCAAGACTCGGAAACGGGATTGCAAAAGAACATTTATTAAACTCGGAAACATAAAGGAAAACGCGGAGAGCTACGCAGAGCTCAAAACAAACATGGAG
>JAUYWG010000837.1:0-11395 GCA_034779775.1 Enteromius afrohamiltoni | reverse complement strand
CATTCTGAGGGTTGTTACATGTAGTTACAGAAATATTACAGCTGTAGATACTATGTACCGGTGTGTACTTACACTGTAGTTACATATTACAAATACATCTAGTTACTATGGAAGCACACAGGTATTAGGGACACCTAATATAAAGTGGGACCAAACAATTTAACCTATTATTCATAGTATAATTAACTGACTAGTGTTAGAAAATAAAATCAAATGAAACAAGTTACTTAAAATCAATGTTTTATTAAATCAACTCAAACATATTCTATCAGTTGAATTAAAAAAGCAAAACAAACCAAGTATGATTATTTCAGCTGCTGCAAGGCTATAGGATGGGCCTGTACAGCAGTTTAACAATAGGGACTAAAAAGCATTCAGATCTTCTGTGCTAGGATGAAGCTTATGTTAAAGGCAGGGTGTGAAGAGCATAAAAACAACTAACAACACTTTGTTAATTGCAGTTTGCACTGAAAGAACTCAGTCTGTCGAACTCTTCAAATGTCATTGTAGGATTTGTAAGTCCCTCTGCAGAATGGCTTCAAAAACCTTTTTTGGAGAAATAGTAGTAGCAAACAAGTCCTTGCTGATAAAAGTGATGAACTGATGATCCATCACTTGGGATTTTGGTTGCCCATATGCAAGACATGTTTTTGTCTCTCTGGGTATTTGCTGCTGTTCCTGGGATGTGCGATGCAGAGGTGTTACAGATGCTGTGCTTCCCCAGGCATCCCAGTCAAGGTGCTCTCCATGAAGATGATGATGATGAAAGCCTTTATTTGTCACATACACTGTTACATGCGGTGAAATGGGACCCCTCCAACCAAACATCACATTAGGGGGAGAGAGACAGGTCAGTCGAGAGGTAGCAAAAGAAAAATAGAAGTAAGATACATTTGGATAAGGAGGCGAGAAAAAAAGGCAGTTTGAGATCAGGGAAAAAATAGCTCAGCAACAAGCACATAAAACACATAATCACAAGACATAACACTGCAACATGGGAGGGAGGGGTATGAGGAATAAGTCCAATGTAGGCAGACAGCCATCCAGTCTCACAGCTGATAAGCGCAAAACTCCACACGAAGGCGTTGTATGGGGGAAGGTAGAATGTCTATCTGTTATGTGTGTGGTTTGTGTGTGTGTGCCAATGTGTTTGCCTGGGAAGGCTGTAACAGTTTGTCCCAGGTGTCCTTGGAATAGGGATGAGGAATTTAGAGCGTCTCGTTATCTTGCTCTCCGGGGGAGTTGTTTTGTCTCCAGCAGCAGCTGGAAGAAGAGGGAAAAGCCGAAAAACAAAAACAAACTTTTCCATTTGGATCGCTATCTGGCAATTTCGCAGATATCTAATGTTCATCACAGGTCTCCAGGTCTGTCCAAATTCCGTTGCATAGCTGCTAGCTTCTCCGAGATGTTCTCCAATTTGCGATCCATAGACACATTCTGAGTGCTAACAGCTATCACTTGCTTGTTCACAGTTTCAATCCAGCCGGCCAGCTGGAAAGTTATTGGAAGTTAGACTGGTCGCTTTTAAAATCTGACGAAATCCCAGGGCCCCACCTAATCCAATCAGTAGAATCCCTGTTATCAAAGTTCCGAATAGGTAGGTATCTTCAACATCCTCCAGAGACAGAGCTGCCAGGCATACGACACGCCACTTCTCCAAACCGTCCATCATATACCCAAATGCAAACGTCCCCGCAGGACAAGTGGGTTCCCCCGAACCCAGGCTTCTCGTCAAGAAGATGGTGTCAATTGCATTTAGAGACCAGTTGATCAAATCCATAATATATTTTTTGTTTTGAAGAGTGAGGCAAAGAGAGTCTCAGAGATAGAACTCACAAGACAAGAGGAGCCAGCAAGGAGAGATAAGGGAGGGAGAGCAGATGCGACCGCCTTCGTCAAGAGCCAAATGAGAACTTTGGCTCTTGAAGGTCAGGGATTCTGAATGGCACACAGCAATCCCTGAACAAATAGAAGGAAATGATGGGAATCACAAAGTTTACTGGCAAATACCATTATAGAATACGCTAACTGCATGCTAGAAACAAACCTCTGCAATGTCATTAAAAATGTTTCTTATATATGTAAAAATCAAGTGTCCAGTATACGTACACATGGCTGTATATCTGCATGCTGCGATTTCACTCTGTGTTGGATTAAATTTTTCTATTTGGAAGATAATTATAGAGTTTAAATCTCATTGATAATATATATGTTTATAAATCAAGAACAAGGAATTTAAAGCTGCATTTATAAGCTGCTTACAAAGTACTATTATTGTTGGAACAATGCTATGCAATACTAAAGTTACAGTGTTAAAACATAACCCAAGTATCTAAGAGCAGATGAAAACTTTAAACAACCTAAAAACGGATAGCAGCAAAGACAGCATTAGCAAAAGCGCAAACACGTAAAAACTGTGATATGTCAAAGTAAATAAACCTATATTACAATGACATTAATTCATAATTTTGAGCGCACATTACCATAGGACAATCTGTAGCAGCCATTGAACGCAGCTGAAGTTTAAACACAAGCTTTCCGCTTTAAAAAAACATTTCTTAAGGTCACAAAATGTAACTTACCTTTGACGAGCTGATAGTTCATTGAAATAAACAAACAAGGTCGATCACCGCCGTGTGTGTTCACTCTCTGAGTCCGGATCAAAATGGCGATTTCAAACTTCCCGGGGTGCAGAGACACGGAACAGCGTCACGAAGACGTTAGCAGCGGAAAGTATATTGCATCCGTAGTGTTTTAGCACTACCATTGAAAATGAATGGGAAATGGTTTAGGGACATTTAGCAAAAGAATCCCCGCCTGCCGGAGACCCCGAGTTCGATTCCCACCTTTGCAGGGCAGTACGTTTTGCTTGGAGCATGTGGTGGCTGTTCTCTGGAATAGAAGAGAGCTCGCTGACCCTGCTCCCTGGAGGTTTCTTCTTGAGGGACGTAGCCTTCACCAGCTTTTTTGGTGGTGAAGTCCCACGCTGCCGCCGAGGCGGAGCAGGGTTAAAAAGGAAAAAAAAGCTAATTTCAGTAGCATTACAGTGGGTTGAGTAGACGCTTTCAAGCTCTCTACCACCTGGTGTGGCTACGTGTTGAAGACTCGTTACCAAGTCGTTACTGACGGCGTGTTGGTTGTATGCTGCATTCTTCTGATGAGTCAGATTTGCAGGAAGACCGGCTGAGTAAGGTGCACATTGTAAGCAAAACTGCAGAGCTGTGACCAAGTAGTTCAGCTCCTCCTGGCTGAGATTAACCACCTGCAGCTGGGTCGCGTCTCAGTGAAGCAGAGGTGCGTACTTTCCCCGAGGGGTGTTGGCGAGCCAGAAGGGGTGGGACAGGTGCTGTTTTTCCATCAGAGGTCAGTCTTGAGGGACTGCCCTTAGTAGTGAGGGCTGAGGCCCAGTTTAGATCTCAGGCAACTGAACTATTCAGTCAGTCAGCTGGAGTTCAGTGTGCTTACAATGAGGTCATGTTCCAAATCAGGTCTGAGGACTGGTTTTCCATGATAAAGTTGATACGTGTACTTCACGTACAGACTCATTGAGGTTTGCTTTCTGAGGAAAGAGCTTACCAATGATGGTCTTTTCTTGTGGCCCTGTTCATCTTTCAATAGATGCGGCCCTAGCTCCGTTGCAGCTTCAGGGTATCCATATTTTTGACCACAGCAGGCTGCCTAGTTCCTAGCCCGATCGCAGAGTGAGGCTTAAAGGCATTGAGCTGTCCTTGCTGACTTGAACGTTTGGGGCCAAGACTAAAATGCCAAGAGAATTGTGCTTTCTCCAGTCAGAGAACCACTTATCCTGGGTGTGATCTGGAATTCGGTCATGCGATTATCTCTTGCTCGAGTTGACTCAGGTTTCACTATAGTCAGAAGAGTGGGGAACCATTCACTGACTATAAGTTCTCTTAAAAGCTGACACATTAGATGGCAGAAGCTTCTAGCGTGATTTTGCTAGGCGTGCTGTACCCTAAACCTTGCAGTGATCAGAGACAAGGGTTTTCTAAGAGGAGAATTGCCCTCATATGATCAAGATCGATGGAGTGTGTGAGTCTTGGTTAGATGGAGGAACCTTTAGTTCCTAAATCGGCCTGGTCTTGAGGGACTCTGTGTCGCCGCATCACAGGACGTTAGACACATTCCTCACCAGATAGGGTGATCATGAGTGGCCTTTGGTCAACCACCAAGAGGTCTGCGTTTGCGCCCCTTAAACAAGCTGGAGTGCCAGATCCTGGTTGGGTCTCAGGGCAGGCTCCTTTCATTCAAAGCAGTCTATGTCTGGGGCACTTAAATATGGGAGTAGATATCCTGTTCAGACAGGGGCTGATGCCCCGGGAGTGGAGATTGCATCAAGATGTCGTGCAGCGTATCTGGACAATCTTCTACAGAGCCAAGGTGGACCTGTTTGTGACTCAGGAGAAGTGCACAATGTCCCCTCTGGTTCTCTCTAGTTCACCCAGCTCCGTTGGGTCTAGATGCTATGGCACAGACAAGGCCGATATCGCTGATCCCAGGAGTTCTGGAAAGAGTCTGCCAAGATGCTTACCATTGTTGGTGTGGCCTCTGAGGGGGCACACCTTGTAGCTGCTGGTTTGTCAACCGAGGATGTTCAGACTATATACTATACTTGGTGCCATAGTCATGGTCAGGACCCACTGTCCGATTAGCGCAGTTCTGGAGTTCCTGCAGACTAGACTATTCACAGATTTAGCTCACTCCACACTTAAGGTGTATGTGGCGGCAATATCGGCCTTCCACTCCCTTATTGATGGTCATTCAGTGGGTAAAGATCTGTTAGTTGTTTGTTTCTTCGTGGTGCGCTGAGGCTGAGGCCTCCTAGTCACTCCCGAGTTCTGACTTGGGATCTGGCGGTGGTACTCAGGGCCCTCTCTCGAGCCCCTTTGAACTGTTGGAGCAAGTCTCTGACCGTCTCCATACCTTTAAGACCTTTAAGACCTATAAGACTTTAAGTCTTATTGGCACTGACTCCTTGAAGAGAGTAGGGGACCTTCAGGCCTTGTCTGTGGCCTTTTAATGTGCAGACTTTGTGCCTGGTTTGGCCGAAGTCTTCCTTTAACCGCGAGCGGGTTATGTACCTGAGGTTCCTTCAGTACCACCACTGCCAGTACTACTTCAGATTTTGCAGCTCCCTACTAGGAGGTAGACCAGGAAAAGCTATGCTGTTTATGTCCAGTGCAAGCACTGGATACCTACATGCGTATATCTGCTCTCTGAAGGAAGTCGGACCAGTTGCTGGTGTGCTTTGGTCCTCCTCGGAGGGGATTATCTGCATCATAGCAGATCCAGAACAGCTGGACTGTAGAGACCATCTCCATGTTTATGAGTTATCTGGTCTTCCCTTACTGATGGGAGTCAGAGCTCACTCAACTAGAGATATGGCAGCCTTGAGGGCCTTTTTGGCAGGTGTCTTGGTTCCGGACATTTGCAGGACAGTGGGTTGTCCCCTTGAACCTTTGCGAAGGTACTATGGGCTGGACCTCCCAGCTACCCCAGGCTTGTTGGTCCTTGTGCCATAGTGTGCTGAATCCACACTGGCGGGGGCTTGGGAGTCTGGGGGAGTAGGTATTTCGTTTCCATAGCGTTTTCAGACGCAGTTCGAGTTACTGAAAAAGAAACGTCTCCGGGTTATGTATATAACCCTAGTTCTTTGATGGAACGAGAACTGCGTCCTCTTGCCATACCCCCTGCGCCCCCCTATAGGTGCCTGCTTCAAGCCTGAGGGCTAGCGTGCACTACTTTGCATGTGCTCTTATCCTTCCTGGTCGGTGATGTCACCCAAGGATGAGCATTTTCGTATGCAGTTCTGGTTCCTTCAAGGAACTAGGGTTATATACATAACCCCTAGATGATTTGACCATTATAAATGCTTGCATTCTAAATAGAGTTACTTGATGCCATAAAGAAAGGTTAAAGAAACCTTTTACCTTTAATTTTTAAGTTTCTTCAACTTAGTAAGGTAAGAAGAGATGACTGGTTCAGAGATGACTCAATGGTTCTTCTATGGCATTGCCATGAAGAATCTTTTATGCACCTTTATTTCTAAGTGTTGATCATTTAATGCAGTGATTGACCAATTACAATCATACATAAAAACTGTTTTATTCACAGGTAAAATATTTGTCAGGACTTGGAGGTTTTGGAAACAAGGATGTGATTAAGAATATTATGCAACATGTCCTAACAGATGATCTGGCCAAGGAATTCAATTGGCAGGGAAGAGGAGAAAAGAAACCTTTTTCACAGCTGATTTTAGCAGATGTGATCAGAGGTAAACACAACGCTATATGAACGCTTCCCACATGCCCAAAATGTTTGTACAATATTTTATTCATACTTTGTCTGCAGTCTTCACTTTCAAATGAAATCTTAGACCCTAAGAGTGTATATACTTTCTGCAATTCTTTCAGAGGCTGCATTCAAAAGAAATATAATCAGGGTTGATTGTGAAATGGAAATAAAAAAACATCTGAGTAACACAGCTGATAGACTCGCTCGTAAGAGACCAAGAGAACAACAAGGTGATATTATACAAATGGGCCCATGTTTATTTTTTATTTTTTTCATTCAAAATACAGTTGAAGACAAAATAAGTATTCCCCCTGTGTAATTTTATCGGCTTAGGAGGGGTTTTCAAGAGGAGCATGAGTTCTGGGAACCAGGTCCAGGTGGGTTAATAGAGCGCAACCAGCAGAACCTGCTCCTTGTCATCCCTGACTTTTTACAGGAGCTCTGCTAGAAGACTCACTGGGGGGAACACTTATTTGCGCAAGCCCCGTGTCCAGCTGTGTGCCATGGCATTTGTTCTGAAAGTTCCCTCTGTCAGAAAAGCCACTGGCAATGAGAGGTCTCTAGAGACGCAAACATGTCTACATAGGTGGCCCCCAAAACACTCCCAAATCAGCTGAATCATCTGGGGAGGGAGTCGCCAAGATAGATGGGGCGACCTCTGGAAACTCCATGTCTGGTCCCTCAATGGGACGTGGAGGTTCAAGGTGATCTACCTCCTAAGCGAGAGCGCCATCTACGAAAGCTGCCTACTTTTTAACACCTTTTTCCAGCCGTTCAGCTTAGGTTTCTGTCAATTAAAACTTTGCTCTTATTCACACTGGCCTCCATTAAGAGGGTAGGGGACCTGCAGGCATTTTCAGTCGATGAATTGTGCCTTGAGTTTGATGGAGTCACCAAGATGGGTGGGGCAGCTGCCCTGCGGCCAGCTTCCCAGTATTGCCTAGATAGAGGCTGCTGCATTGGCTGCACAAGGTTCGTGGTCGTACAGAGATCACAGAGAACTTCCGGGTCATGACCACCCTAGTGCAGATCCCTCAGAGACTTGGCCTGATGGACTTGCAACAACGCCATAGCACGTACAGCAGTAGCAGCGCTAGAAAGCGCTCCACTGGGGGGACCCCCATATACCCCTAGCTGCACTGCTGTCAAGGATGGTGAAGGAGAAAGAGCCAGCAGATCATTTCCTGGCAGTGAAAGGTGCCGTCCATGTTCTGGTGAGCTCTTCATGCACTTCTGGGTAGAAAGATACCAGGGTGGGGCCCTGAGAACCAGCGCGAGCCACCCCTAAATACCAATCATCCAGCCTCGAAGGCTCGGGACGGGGTGAAGCTTTCCACTTGAGCCCGATCAAGCATAGCCATCAGTTCTGGATCTGTATCCAGTATCTGTACAGAACTTCATCTCCAGAACTCCAGACTCTCCTTACAATGCAACAATCTACATCCGGTCATCAGAGGGAGCGCCAAAGGTAACAACTGGTACCCCTTGTAAAGATCCAGATTGTCCCAATGGCAGGAAGGAGGAGCCCTTGGAGGGGAATTCCTCACCATCACCATTAGACCAGTCTGCCCTCTGTCAGAAGTAGTGCCCAGGCAGAGGAACAGGCACCCCGCCCCCTTGAAGGTAACAGAGTCTGGTCCACAGCTCTGCGATGGTCATCTACCCGCAGCTGAAGAAACACACACCAGCCACTTGTTCTTCATCCGAAGTAGAAAGGAGAGCTAAACATGTGTGCTCGGTTCGTGACCGACTGAAAAGGAACTGCAGTGAGAAGCATTATCAAGAAGTGACCGACACAGTGGAGAACAAGATGGGCAGAGGCAAGACGTGAAAGATTTCATTAAATTTGTAAAGAAAACTACTGAGAGATATTTCTAAAGATCCAAGAACCACAGCCAGTGAATGACTTAGACAAGTCTGGACAAGTATGGAAGTCCACAGTCTGTGCCAGAAGACCAACAAATTTGGAGGAGCTTAAAAGATTTGCTAAGGAAGAATGGCTGTCATTCCTCAGGAGACACGATTGAAACACAATTGACTATTAACATCAGAGGGCTAAAAATTTTTTCATTCTTTTTGTTATTCTTGGATATACATTTATTTCTGGCTGTAGTACAAACACTACAATCTTCCTGAATAAGCTATTATGTTTAAAAATGTGTTTATAACATCTTTCTGTTAAACATCACTTGGGAAAAATATATAAAAAACATAAAAGTTAAATTTCACACGGGGTCTAATAATTTTGTCTTTAACTGTAAATACAAGTCCAAAAATGTTGAATGCTTTATAAAGGGCTTATAAAGTAATCATAGTATATAGGACAGTTTTGCCATTAATTAACAGGTAATAATAATAATAAATGTTTCATTAATATTGTGTAGTATGTTTTGTGTAATGACCTATGTCCCACCTTCAGGTCCTAGCCATGATTTCCAAATGTAATACTCACACTACGGGATGACCAGCCAGAGATGTCTTGGGATTTTTTTGATGGCTGATATTGGAAAAATCTGCTTTCCTGTGACATTACTTCACGTACTGCCATGTTTTTCAGGTGCATGTTTTGCATTTGCATATTTGTTTGAGCCTATAAACTTTATTTCCTCAATATCAAAACAAAAACTTAAGTGTAAAACATTTTGTGAGCAATTGTTTTAGGCTGTATGTGCTGTGATGTGTTTCATTAAATTGCTTTGTTACAACTAATCATGCAAAAGTGAAACGCAGTGTCTTTTCTCCTGGCTATTGTTCATCCAATTTCAGCAACCATGCATAGTATTTTTTTCCCTTAAAATATGCAAACATGTAAATTCATTTTGGTCACATATTATTGTAGAGCAGTTTATGTTGATTTCAAGAAAAATAGAGGTTGGTCAATAATGTTCTAAGTAGCTGAAAAAAGCTCAAATATCAGAGCATGTCCAAACATGTCATGGGCCCCAAAATCACCTCAGACCCCAGAGGGTTAACAGCAAGTTTTGCTTGTAACCAAAATCTGTACAGTTAGTCAAAAAGTTAGTAAAGCTAAGAGCACGAACCAGGACAAATTGATGATTATTAAAAAAACAACTTTATTCAATAATCTTAGTTGCATATGTTTTTTAACACTCAGATTTTTTTGTTGTTGTTTATACAACAGTATAAATAAACAAATTAAGAAAATCACGGGTCACACTTTTTTTTTTTTGATAGTCCACGTTCTACTAACACTGTGTAACTTTTCAACTACATGTCAACTAGCAGTCTTTAGTTATTAGTTGACTGTCTGCTTAATATCTTCTATCTCTTTATTTTGATGGGTCTACAACATACTAAATACTGACTGTCAAAAATATTACAAGTCAGCTTATTCTACTAAACTAACAGTCTACTTTGAGAGTTAGTAGACATGTCTAAAGTGGACTGTCAAAATAAAGTGTGACCAAATTATGATATGATAAATGTTGATGAATGATTATATATGAATGAATGAGTGAATATAAAAGAGAGAATGTAAAGCACAAAACACATGCAAGCTTGATCTCTTGATGCAATGTACACACAGATGGCATTTAATGACCCTTAGAGATGGGTTATATTTCTTTTCATTCACCAGAATAAAAACATACAAAAACAAAAAAAAAATTACAGTATAACATTTTTTGTATTTTTTTGAGTAGGAAGGTGCTTAATCATTTAAATTTACTGTCACTATAAAATAAATAAAACCCAAAGTTTTCTTCTTGTTTCACAACTGCATGTATTTAAAAAGTATCTTTGCAATTATTTCCCAGTCTATATAATAAATTATTTGCTAAATAATGGTTATTGCTATATTTAAATACAATTTCTATGTATTGATGTAATTAAAAGATTAAAACAATAAATCAATATATAGTTTGGGTAACAATAAAATAAACATTCAATTAATATACATATTACAATTTTAAATTTTCCTCAAACAAATGCATAACCAGAAATATAATACTACAGAAAAATAACTTTGAGTGAAAAAGAAAAGAATGATTTGAATGAATTGATTTGTTGTAAAATAAAATGTGATGAAAATGTTTGCTTTGTGAGCTTCAGTCAGACAGTTGCTCTAGAAGTCCCTCCAGTTCTTCAATTTCTTCGAAGACATCTAGAAAAGATCAAGATATGATCTGATCTTTTATAATATGATAACATCAAGATATTATACTATACAGGAGGTGATTGATATTATTAATCAAACATTTTTTATTTGTTGTCTTGTTTCTATGTACTGCAGTAGGATGCTATTCTCTCTCACCCATTGATTTGTTTTTGCTGGTTTGTGACAGTGAGAGATCCATTGCTCTGTTTAGTTCGGTTTCAAGGTGAGCCTTTACATGGAGCTGCCCAAAGAGCAAGACAATATTCAGTTTAGTCATTATAATCTAAATCTAAATACATGCCTTTCCCAACAAACGTGAGATCTGTACCTTTAAGCCATCACACTTTTTTAGCATTTCAATTTTTGCGTTGTTGAACATGTTCTTTTTTATCTCATTGACTTTGTTTTGTAACAGCTCTTTCATTCTCTTCAAGCATCCTTGTCCTTTATAAGTTGCAGCTTCTAAAATAAGCAACACTCTGTATTCATAAATTTTCTTTCTCACAGAGACAAATAGGAGCAAAGAAGTGTTGGATGTGTTTTTCCTTAAGAGCTATTTTGAATGGCCTTTTGAAATAAAAAGTACAATTTACATGAAAATAGTTTGTGATTTAATTGTAATGTTAATTCTAGCTTACCTGCATAACAAAAATCCATTTCATTTACAATGGTTTTTTGGATTGATAAGTAGATTTCCTTCTTCTTGTCAACAATTTCTCTTTTAAGCTCACCAATGACTTTGGTTTCCTGTCAGAGGGGAAGCGTTGTGTCAGCAAGCAAGTACATACATAATCTAAATAGCTAATTTGCATAACTCAACAATTACTGCTTAATAAAAACAACATATTTAATTTAAATAGAGGATTCACAGACAACTGGACTCACCTCCGCGTTGATGTAGTTGTAAATGTAATGACAAAGTGGAGATCCGAGGAAAGCAGTGTCACTCTTGATGATAGTGAATTT
>JAUYWG010000836.1:0-11413 GCA_034779775.1 Enteromius afrohamiltoni | reverse complement strand
TTGTGTTGGTACACCGTCTGATCTGGATACGGACTGAGGAACAGAATAAGAGAGAGACAGACTAATATTAGCGTAGATGCCATTCTATTTACGATGTAACGAGTACTACATGTATTAAGGGGAGTGTTCCCGGTTCCGGCTGATCTAATTAATGCAGCCTAACAATTCTTTAACGGATTTAATTAATACTGTGAATTATCTTACAGTGAATGATTTAGAGCCAAATGACAGTGCCATATTCTTCTGTTCAGCGAGTGAACAAAGTGTGTCAAAGACTAGAGAGTGCTGTACAAAAACGTTATTGCATAGAAAGATCAGTGACAGCATTAGCCAACAGGTGGCAGTCTACTTTATCACAGCAGTATTGACCTCACACAGTCAATTACGTCAAAATGTAAGGTTTATTATATGTATTTGTTTTACACCAGTTGTCATTGTATATGTGCATTTTTCTTATTACAGATGCATGTTTTGATAAATCTATTTTCCAGTAACCTGGTGACCTCATTAAGACCCAAGATGAATCTGCTGTGATCACATGTACTGACAATATACCAAACTATGACTGTATTCTTTGAGAATTACTGTACCTGCTGAACTACTGAATTGCTAAACTAACAAACACAGACACAAAGTTTCTTCACAGCATGGTGTGAATGCAGGAAATTGTAGCAATTACAAAACCTGTGTGTAGGAGGCGCCATGGGTCCATAATAGAGTTTGTTAACACAGAGTATTTCTCCAGTCTAAACCAACATGTGCAGAGATCTCCTTGTCTTGCTTCTTTGGGTCACAGGTAACTATTTTATAGTAAATAATGCTAATGATTTAATAACACATTTACTTACAAATTAGTGTAATGCACTTTTTGCTTGTTTTTCCAGGTTCTGTTGTTAATGGCAGCGTTAACTCAAATCTGATTAAATCTGAGAGAGACACTGCAGAACTTGTTTGTGAACACAACGTACAATCTTACACTATGATCGTCTGGTACAAACAAACTATCAACCATGACTTAACATTACTGGGATATACATGGAATACAAATCATTTTCCAGAGGAAAATTTCAGTACAAAAATCGGATGGAGATGGAAGCAAGAATGGTTTCTTAAAAGTCATATTTAAAAGATATTTCTGCTCAGTCAGTAGCACACGATGCAGTGAAAAAAGCGGCCAGAAATAATTATAGTAACAATGATTAACAGGGGGCAATGTGATTCCATAAATATGCATTATGTTCTTCCAGTCTTGCTGTATTATATAATTGAACCATGAATAAATTTCCAGTACTATTTGGATGGTTAAGACTGCAACCCATTGTAATTCCTAGCCATTTAAAAAAAATATATATATGAACCCTAAACTTGGTAAACCTTTTAAATCTTAAACATATTGGTAGGAGCACATCCAGACTTTTCTTTAGGTCTGCTGTATAACAAACTGAATCCATGACGTCTTGAGTCCATAAACATTTCTTGACTGATCACATGATTGAGTGGAACATATATAAATCATTATACATAAATCCTGTTTATACAGTTCTTTCCCCCCTCGTACTATTGTAACTTATGATGTCATTTCCTTTTCAGCAACGGCTTGATCTTGAATCTATTGAAAGATAGGGACTCCCTGCACACCCCACCAAAACTCAACATGACCAGGGTCATTATTTCATGGATTCTCTTACTGTACTGCAGTCAAGGTATCAAAAGCTCTTATCTCTGTAGTAAATGAAAAAATGTAGTCTTAAATTTGTACTAATTTAAGTGTGATATTTCCACAGGAACTGAGGGTGCAGATAATGTTATACTAGAGCCTAAGATTCTTTGGGGACGAAAGGACAGTTCTGTTGATATGACCTGCACACACAATATGGGCTCAGCATACAGACTGATGTACTGGTACAGACAACTCCAAGGACAAACTATGAGACTCGTAGCATTCACAACCTCTTACAGCGATCCAGAATATGAAGATTCTGAGCTCAGTAAATTTGTGGCCAATAAAACTGTTGCTGAAAAAGGATCTTTGACTGTGAACAGTTTGCAGCCGAGTGATAGTGCCATATATTTCTGTTCAGTGAGTGAACACAGTATATCAAACTCTGGGGAGAGCTGTACAAAAAACAGGTGTCTTAAAATTAGAAGTAAGTACTGATCAACAGGGGGCAGTATGATTCAAGAAATATTCTGTCTACTCATAATGCAAACATAAAAAAAATTATAATCTAACTGTCCAACATCTGTAAATAAAAAGCATGCAGTTTGAGTAACATATCAGATATTTATACACAACTTCTGCAGTTTGATACTTATTTTATCCATTGTTTCTCCGATGTTTTACCAGTTCACTTCCTACTGCATGTGCTTTTATTTCATAGCAGAAGGATTTGATTAAATAAACCATGATGAACATCTTGCTACATTATGGCCAATGTATTCAAATAATATCCATAAAAGAAATAAAAATTCTTGAAATTGTTTTATTGTTTATGTCCCTGTCAATATTTCAGTTTGAGTTATCATTCTAAGTGTTTTAAATGTGCATGTAGAAAGAGCTTGTTCTACTGCAAAGTACATCTACTTTGGTTAGAGCTGGAGTTTCAAATGCATAATAAAGCATTTACCTTTATAGATGACATCACTTCCTCCCTTGTGTACTTCATAGTACATAGCAGAAGCACTGACTTTATTACAAAGAGCTGACACAATGAACACTTTCCTCATCAGATCTACATGTCTGTTGTGGCTAACAGGTAAAAGTAAAAATTATGCTGTGGAAATTATGATTAACTGTGATGTAAATGTTACTTGAATTTTATTTCAGACAATACTAATCACTACAATATTATCCTTCTCCATGCACAGTGGCAAATCATGCAAAAACTGTTTTCCAGAGTCCTGATGACATTATAACAAAGCAAACTGAATCGGCTGTTATCGTCTGTTCTCACAATATACTGAACTACGACCAAATGCTGTGGTACAAACAGAGTCAGGACACACCTGGACTCAAGTTGATGGGATACCTTTATGTTAATGAGAATATAGAGCCTGATTTTACAAACAAGATCAAATTGGAAGGAGATGCAAAGAAAAATGGCACTATTACAATCAAAAACCTCACACTAAAAGACAGCGCGGTGTATTTCTGTGCAGCATATTACACAGTGATATAGTCAATGACACCTTAATACAAAAAGCTCTGTGCTTCTGCATCAGCTCTGCCTCACCTGTGAAGGGCTCAGGGTTTGATCTGCTGCCAACACTGAGGTGAGATCATGTTTCCCTGCATAGTCTTATGATTAGAAATTATAATTTTATAGATACATGTTTTAAGAATGTCTGAGGAATCTCATCATGGGACAACAGAACCAACTGACCACATTTTGACCTCACACAGTCAATCAATACACGTTTTCAGCATTCCAGAACAACAAAGGGAGGGAGCCCTTTTTCCGGTAATGCTAAATTTGAAAAATGCTGTATATCATAGATAATGTAATATTTTTTATTTATTTAAAACTACCAATTTTACTTCAAAGCACTGCAAGTGTTAAACTGTAAATATTTTCTGAAAAATCTTAAAATTGTGAGGCAATTATTTTTAGTAATTCTCTATGTGCATGGCAGGAAATTGTTGCAATTTCAAAACTTGTGTGTAGGAGGAGCGAAGGGTCCATGATAGAATCTATAAACAAATTCTTAGGGCGTGGTAAAGTTTCAACACTCCAAGAAATGAGAACCTAAATAGAATTAAACATCTTTTTCTCAGAATATTTTTCCAGGTGAAATCAACATGATCAGCTTTTTCCTTCTTTTATTTTTTTGGCATACAGGTAAATAGGCTATAAAATAAAAGACAATGTTGAACTGTTAATTATAGTTATAGAATAATAGTGTAGTTATAGTTATAACATAGTTAACCTTTTTGTATAACATGTACCTTTTTGCTTGTTTTTACAGGTTCTGTTGTTAACGGCAGTGTTAATCAAACCCCCTCAAATCTAATTAAATTTAATTCAGTCACTGCAGAGCTTGTATGTGAACACAACATAGCAACCTACACTGTAATTCTCTGGTACAAGCAAACACTTAGCCATGGATTTACATTACTGGGATATATCTGGAATAAAAGTTATTTTCCAGAGGATAATTTTAATAAAAAAATCAAACTAGATGGAGATGGAACCAAGAGTGGTTCCTTAAAAATCCTCCAACTTGAAGCCAACGACAGTGCGATGTACTACTGTGCAGCCAGTTTACACAGTGTGAGAAGCAGTCATGCCACAATACAAAAACTCTGAAAGCAGCAGCTCTTCTGCACCTGCTCAAGGGCTTGGTTAGAGTTTATGATAATATTTACGTCCTTCTGATCTGATGCACACTGTAATGGTAGCGGTCATGTGGTCTAACTATCAATAACCAATCAAATAACCAATCATGCCAAAAATGTTCAAAAGTAAATAAAAAGAGTAAACTGAAGTAAACGGAATGAATGTATGAATGAGTAAATTAATAAAACAGTGCAATGCATGGAAATAAGAAGCTTATTCTTGGGTTCAACTGACTGTGAAAAAAAGGAAAATTGGTATAGCAAACATTCTTTATGACATCACTTCCTCCATTCCCTAAATTTAACTCATAGTGGAGTCAATCAGCAGAGAGAGACAACATGAGTAACGCTCCATACCTCTGTGTCTCTGTCTTTGTTCTTTGTCTTGCAGGTAATAATCGGTCATCTAATATTGTTTTGTTAATACACTGTATTATTGAATTAGCATTGAGTTGTTTTTTTATTACAAAAGTTTATTCATTAATATTTCTATCAGTCAGCATTCTTGGTAAAAATGTTCTCCAGACTCCTTCTGATCTTCTGAAGAAAGAAGATGAACTTGTTGAGATCAAATGTTCTCACAGTATACAAAACTACTACGTCGTACTCTGGTACAAACAACGTCAGAGAACCATGGACCTTCAACTCATGGGATACATGAATGTTCAGCAAAAAGAAACAGAGCCTGAGTTTAATGGCAAGATCGAACTGGATGGAGATGGAAGAAATAATGTTACTCTGACTATCAACACCCTCATGCTGAAAGACAGTGATGTGTATTTCTGTGCAGCATCTAACACAGTGCACAGAATTACCTCAGTCTAGTACAAAAACCTTCTTGTGTTGCACAAGTTTATCAGTAACGGCAAATTTACTTTCACTTTACACCTGGATCTGTGGTTAATTATTCATTACAGCTGTATAAAACGCACATAGACGTCTTAGCAATACATAGTGATTAATTATATAATAATAACAAATGAATAATTTATCTATTAAGTCATAATCATTCATTATTATTAGAGGTATTTTGCCAAAAATATAAATGAATTTTGCAAATGTACGTGCATGTTGCATATGCAAAAAGCATTGTGGGTAATATGGCTATAGCGTGCAGTCAAGATGTAGTAATTATTATAATCACTTGGAGGAGCTCTTGATTAAGTTATGTTGCACTAACCATGTTGAAATGTGAGGGTATGTAAATTATCAGATTTCATGTTTGTGGTAAATGTACTTTTAACTGCTTCTTGCCATTCCATTTTTCATTGATTTCCTCTTTGCAAATATGATTTGATAAATTTATCCACCTAACCTGTTTGAATCCGCACATATACATTTGTTCTGCTCCTATAGTTGTGGATTTTGAACACATCCAGAATATTTTATACCCATTTTGACCTAAAAAAAAAATCATTCAACACGGATTCAAGATTAAGTGCCAGCACCTCTCTGGTTAGTGACAGCCACATATTGTGGTGAAAATGAGTACAAAAAAAATCCAGGAGTGCCAGGATGAATCCAGTCTTAGTTTTGCTGATTATGTCACTTCAGTGGATCACAGGTATTTTACATTTGATCTCAGTTTAAAAGTATTGAAATCAAATCTGAATAGTTTCAACTGTTCAGTATTTTTATCCATATATTCCAAATTTCTTTTTTGTCAGGTTTCGCTGATATAAATGATGTGACACAGTCTCCACACATTATGTTACCTGTTAAGCATTAAAAAGCTCACAAACATTGCTTTAACTGCTTCCACTGACATGACAAACTTTGCTTTGTTCCTGTAGTTGTGGGTTTTGAACACACCCAGATCACCCGATACCCCTTATGATGTAATGAAAACCCTTATTCAGTAGGAACACCTCTTTGGTTAGTGAAAACACGTAAGACAATGGTCACATATTGTCTTGTAAGATCAGAAACGATCATGCTGTAGGAATTATTTTGGAACCACGTGCCAAGATGAATCCAATGTTACTTTTTCTGATCATATCACTTCAGTGGATCACAGGTATTTCACAAACTCAATGAAACTGCAGTGAAGTAAAATCTTAGAAAATTTCTGTTAAGCATTGAGCATTCTTAACTATATATTGCATACTTCTCTTGTCAGGTTTCGCTGATGTGAATGATGTGACGCAGTCTCCACACATTATGTTACCTGTTAAGGAAAATGCCATGCTGACCTGCAGTCACACAAAAAGTGATTCTTATAACAGAATGTACTGGTTTCGTCAACATCAAGGAAAAACTATGGAGCTCATAGTGTACACAACAAGTTTTGCCACAAAGGAATATGGAAAGTTTGAAGAAACAAAATATCCAGTCATTCATGAATCTGCTGCGAAGGGTGTTCTTACTGTGAAGAACCTGGAGTCTGATGATAATGCGCTGTATTTGTGTGCAGTGAGTGAACACAGTGCTGTAGAGTCATTTTACAGATGTACAAAAACCCTTTTTAATCTGTCATAACAAGTGATATTAAAGCTCACACAGACAGGTGGCACTCGTGTTCAACACATGCAGTCTGTCACAATACAGCCTTATAGAAGGACTTAGATCTGTATGACATCAGCTAACACCTCACTTGGCAGAATTAGCTTTCATGCATTGTGTAACACATCTCTAAGTGAATAAAAACATCCTGCAAGTTTTAAATCTGTAAGTGTACTGTGTATACATTTAATGTCTCTCAAAAGAAAGAGTTGATTCTGAACCACAGAAAAGAGTCATTTTAAAAAGAGTCCCAAGCCATTTCATGTTGGCATCATTAATATATTTCCTGCCCACATAATAATAATTAATACATAATTAATAGTAAAACCTGAATGCATTTTGTTTACAGAATAACTTGTGACTGGTTATGTTTTCTGAGTGAACACTGCAATAGATCCCCCATTAATGTTAGTCAGGTAAGATTTGTTCAACTGTACATTTTTCCCTTTGTGTGACGTTAATCTGTGGTGATTGGTCAATTCTAAGGCAGCATTCTAAAACGGCATCAAGGTATGTCTGAATAATCTGACGATTTTTGAAGGCATTTTTTTATTCTTCGCTGCCTTTGATATCCCACAATCCTGTGCTTTCTATGAAGGTTGTGCTAAAAAATAAAGATGGGGCCTGTTCAAAATTATAAGGTGCCTTCGTGGAAAAATGCCAGACTGTCCTCCAACCAAAGAATGACTCTATAGGTCATTTTGCAAGTACTATATTATGACCTATATTTATGTTTTAAAGGTAAGTGCCCTCAAGCGGGCGTAAAAATAATGACAGTGTTGCATTGCACACTATCAAAATGTGTGTTTTGTTTAAATGCAGTCTGTGCACTTGTAATTAAAACGTATTTTAGTAGGTGTAATTTGTATGAATGACCACACTAACCCACCACTAAACCTACCCATTACAAAAAGGCAGCAAAATCATAGGGATTCACTAGCACATGAATCCGCTGGGTTCAAACCTACGATCACATGATCACATCTTGTCTTACAACACATCACTCTACAACCTGAGCGTCTATACTCTCATGGGTCGTATTTCACTGCTATGTACAAATGACCTGTATGAGCATATTGGTTGGAGGACATGTTGAAAAATCATTGCCTCAGAAGGCAGCGAGGCAGAATGTCAGCAGCCAACGTTTTCGGATGCAGGCCAAGTTTTCTGAGGTCTACATGTGCGTGGGAAGGAAATATGCTAAAATGTGATCTCAACATAAAACTTGTCTTGACTGACGGCTGAAGGTCTGGAATTTAAGGCAGATTTTTTTGGCCAAGGCCCGCCCACGAGGACATGATGTCTTTTTCTTCAGAAATCCTGTTTTAATTTAAGTTGAACCGAACTTTGACACATGAACAGCAGGAGGTGGTGTGAACCCTGACTCTTGTTTACAGGAAACCTTTCTCAGGAAACTTTTCCATTACACTCAGAACAAACTTTTATTGTTAATAACGCTATGGTAATGAGAGGAAGGTGACGGTGAAGGTTGGTTCACACACACACATCTCCTCTGAACATTGAAGTAAACATGATCAGGATTCTTCTCAGCGTTTCTTTTCTCATCTCTCTCTCAGGTAGAAAATATTTGACTATACACATCCTTTACGTCTTTTTTGGGAAGTCTTGTAAAGGTTTTTGCCACTACAGAAGATTGTCTGAAATTATTAACATAATTTTTTTACCCTTTTTTTTAACAGATATTTCAAATAGTCAAGAAATCCTTCAGACTCCCAAGGATCTGATCAAAGATTCTGGACAATCTGAAGAACTCAACTGTTCTCATAGTTCATCTTACAATGTCATGCTCTGGTACAAACAAAAACCTGGAGAAAGTTTGGAGTTACTTGGATATATTGTGATGTCTAGTGAAACGATTGAGGATAAATTCAAGAATAAAGTAGCTTTAAGTGGTAATGCAAATAAAAAGAGCATTTTAAAACTAAAGACACTTTCGCTTGATGACAGTGCAGTGTACTTTTGCGCTGCTAGTATACACAGTGCTGTGACTTCCCTTCCTTTTCAGCAAAAACCCTGGTGTATTTCTTCACCACAGTGTGTGAACTGTACAGCGCCTCCTATAAGAGAAATACATGGCATGATTCACAGTCAATATCAAGACTGTGATTAATGTCAACATTTCCAGTATAACAATGTTATTAGCAATGTGAATTTCTTTTGCTGACCACAAAGTAATGAGTGGAAACAGAGCTTTCAAGCTTCAAAGACTCTGCAGAAGCATCATAACACTGTCCTAGACATAGTCCTATTTTCCAAGACATCTAAAGCCATTATAGATACTTGCATATGGGACATTATAAAATTGTAAAAAAAAAATTTTCAATTTCATTTTTAAATTAATTTACTTACCCTGGCCATTTACTAAATAGTTGTTAAAGTAAACAACAGATGGCAGTGTTGTAATTGAAAATGCTTTTGATTTTATCACAATATGACATCCTCTGTAAAAGATGAGAACATTTCCTGTTTCATACTGAAACTCTCTTTCAGAGAGTTTTTTTCTCTCTCTCTTTTCTCTTGAAATTGACATCTAGCACACATCCACTGTGTACCTAAGGAGACTTAAATTGCCTCGACAACCTTCTGATTAAATTCATTTTTGCCAGTTCTATTTGTTCCCCACTCTGGATGTTGCATCCACACCAGGCTCCACCCTCACCTCCTCACAGCGATCCCAGTCACCTGAATTCTAATCAGCCATGGCCTCATCACCACCGTGTTAGTTTAGTACTCATTTAGTACTCGCAGATCGCAGACTGTATGAGGAGCTCTTGAAGGCAGTGACTCGCGCTGCCGCTGATCTAAAAATAGAGCGGCAGCAGAGATGAAAAGTAACTGCGCTTGCAGTAAATGAGCAGTAAATCTCTCTTCAATGCCCTCGGGAGATCGTTTCACTAACCTCGCCAGTGTTATCAAGCGTGAGCATATACCACGAACATCAGTCCCAGTATCGTCCGCCCGGAAACGTAGCGGCACTGAGACGTTCGCCACCAAGCTCTCACGAGGTGACTATGCACAGCTTCACCCGAGGGTGGGCTGTGTCAAAACATCGTCCCGCAAATATCATCAGAGACCAGCCTCGAGAGGTTGGTTCCCTTGGTAGACTATTTAGCAGCATGGAAACTACTGCCAAATGTGTCTCAATGGGCCCTGCGTACTGTGGAGAATGGATACAGAATCTGAGACTGAATGCCAAGAAAAGTGTTCTTTCTCTAGCTCAGAGAACCACTTATCTATGCGCGGTATGGGACTCGACCATGATGCAGGCTCGTATGACACCTGCTCGAGTAGTTGGCCGGTCACTCACTGTCAAGCAGTTAAAAAATTGCTGGGCCTTATAGCAGCTGCGTCCAACGTCATTGGCCTGCTGTACATGAGACCCCTACAGTGGTGGCTCAGGAACAAGAGCATATCCTTGAGGGGAAATTCCCTTCGCATGATCAATGTGTTACGCTGAGCTGTACATGCATTAGATATGTGAAGGAAAGAGTGGTCGCTTAGCCCAAGGTCTGGGAATCAACTGTCTAGAAATGCTAGCAGTGTTTCGATCACTTCTTCACAGACGTAAGAGATCAACATGTGTTGGTGCGCAACAACAACACCTCTGTTGTCTCTTACATCAACCACCAAGGACGTCTGCGGTCACGCCCCTTGTACAAGCTGGCACACCAGACCCTTGTGTGTACCTGGGACAGATCCCTCTCACTGAGAGCCATCTATATTCCTGGGCATTTAAGTGTAGGAGCAGACATCCCGTCGAGACAGGGGCCGAAGTCCGAGGAATGGATGCTCCTCACGTCAGTCTTCTACTAGTAGCGCCGTTCTGGCCAGGCCGAGTATGGTTCTCGGACATGACACTCCTCCTAGACGGCCCATCATGGGTGATTCCAGTCAGGAGAGATCTCCTCTCACAAGCGGGGGGGGGAACAATGGTCCACCCTCATCTGGAGCTGTGGAAACTGAAAGTGTGGCGTCTGAGTGACTGGCATGGCCAATGCCTTCCTGTACCTGCGAGTGGGTTACAGTCCCAAGGTACTTACGGTCACACCTCAGCCACTCGTACTACAGGCCTTTAACCCACCTCCCTTCAGAGAGCCTGGTCAGCAGAAGCTAAATTGTATGTGTCCAGTGCAAGCCTCGAAGGCCATGCTAGCAGGGGTCTTCATGGATGATATTTGCAATGCAGCTGGGTGGTCAACCCCCCACACATTTGTATGATTTTATGGACTGGACTTGCGAGCTACTATGAGCTCTTCTGTTCATCTCGCCCTAGCTGTGCACAACCACACACTGGGCAGGGATTTCTTGTTGATGCAGCTCTAGTTCCTGAAAAGGAACATCTCAGGTTATGTATATAACCCTGTTCTTTGAAGGAACAAAACGCTGCGTCTCGAAACCACACTTTTTGGCATCCCCTGCCAGCGCTCCACTGCATGACAGGAGCTATGCCTATGACGTCCCAACTCATCACTGGCTGATTCAATACACAATTCAGAGCCATCACGCTGAGGGCTTTCCCATAGCGTCTCAATGACGCAGGTCTCGTTTTATATA
>JAUYWG010000835.1:0-11431 GCA_034779775.1 Enteromius afrohamiltoni | reverse complement strand
CATTGTATTCACCTGTTTTTCAGCTGCCTCCACTTTCTCGTCATTAGTTCTTATGTATTTAAGCCTTGTGTTTTTTCATTCTGGTTATTCGGTGTTAACGTCATAGGTGTTGAACGTGTGAGTGTTTTTCTTTGTATTTGTGGCTGCCCCGTCAGCTTTTCTGTTTATTATTAAATCTCAGCATTTCTGAAATTCCGTGTCTTCGTCTCTTGACCTGCCTGCCGCACTGCACGATCGGCCGTTGTGACAATTTGTTAGCTGATGCAAAACAGCATTTTTTATTTTCATGGTGCAGAAAGTCTTTTTGTCAAAACTTAATTTCATTTTGCATTATCCTGTTGAGTGCTGCTGACAAATAAAAGGGTCACATGCATATAGGTATACATAATTCAGAGAAAGAATAAATACTGTTCATTTACAGATATTATAGACATTACCATAATACAAAGCAGGTTGAAAATCATCAAACTTACCCTTAAAGGCAATATATGGTCTTCCTGAAATGGAAACAGGAAAACAAAAGGAGAACGTTTAGCATTGCTGCTGGTCATATTTCAGACAAAATATGTATTTCTGGAGTGCATGGTTATCAGATGTGTGAATACATGGCTAAAATATGTATTTATCTAATTCAAAATAAAAGAGAGTGTCTGAGCCCCAAACATTATTAGGAATTTTCCTTTACATATTGTGCTCTCTTCAAAAGATCAAAATGTGGTGGGCATAAGAGACATAAGATAACTAGCCAGCCAAAACATATGAAACAGCAGTGAATGTTGGAGATTTGACTCACTAGTCCTGTGGTTCCCTTTCAGTCGGTCACGTCGGTGTCCGATGAATAGGAATCTTGCTTCGAGATGCCAAAACAACTCTGCGTGTATGCAAACACGCCAATGATTTTCATTGGCATACGCTGATTAGGATCAGCTGAACCCAATCGCCACGCGAGTATAAGTAGGTCAGCCGATCTAGTGTTCACAGCCTGGTCAACCGGAAACGGTGCCGGATGTCTCCTTTGGGGACACCTGATTTCCAGTGATTGTCGTCATCTTACTACAGAGACCGTCTCTGCGTTTGATAAATAAAGCTTAATCTCGTCACTATATTCAGAAGTTCACTTCTGCTCCCTGATTCAGAAGTTCTCTCCGAGCTTCGTGCAGCCCCTGTAGGACATGGTGGCAAGAGGAAATGCAAGCGGCCCTAGGACAGGCAGCCCAGGGATGGAAGGAGTTGCTCTTCAGGAGATGGTGACACCACTACCTCCTCCGGAGGAGGGCCGGATGGAGATTTCTTCGTCTGCTCGCAGACAGCCGCTAGACTAGGGCTAGTGGTACTTAAAACCTCGACAAAAGAGCAATTTTCTCCTGAGGGGACGAGGTGTTGTGGACAGGCCTGTAAAAAAGCGTTTGTTACACACTCACTCTCCTCTCATTTCAGGCAGCAGTCAGAACTTGCGGAGGACAAACCAACGGACTTCAAGCCTCACTTCTGCCAGAACGCAGGTAACACTTGCAGGCCTCCCTCTGAACTGGCTCAGAGACGCTTGGACAGGACCCCTGCGTTCCCCCTCGCTGGCACCCCGGTGGTCTCGATGGTGCCTCTCGATGGCTCTTCCGGACTGTCCGGCATGGTTATGCGATTCGCCCGGCATCCTCCCATATTCAGGGGCGTTCGCTTCACGACGGTGAATGCAGACAATGCCCCTGTCCTGCGTGCAGAGATTGCTACTCTTCTGATGAAGAGAGCAATAGAGCTGGTCCCTTGTACTGATATGAAGGCAGGGTTTTACAGCCCATACTTCATAGTGCCCAAGAAAGGTGGTGGGTTACGACCGATCCTGGATCTGTGAGTCTTGAATCCAGCTCTTCACAGGCTTCCGTTCAAGATGTTGATGCCGAAACGCATTTTCGAATGCATCCGTCCCCAGGATTGGTTTGCAGCAATCGACCTGAAGGATGCGTACTTTCATGTCTCATTGCTTCCGCGACACAGGCCATTCCTGAGGGTAGCGTTCGAAGGTTAGGCATATCAGGTTCTTCACAGATGCCTCCACCACAGGGTGGGGCGCCACGTTCAACGGGCATGCAGTTTCAGGTGTTTGTGGAAGATATGTGGAACCTCCATGTCTGGACCCTGGACGGGACGCAAAGGTTCTAAGTGGCCTACCTCAAGGGGTAGTTGACACTATTTCTTCTACGAGAGCGCCTTCTACAAGAGCTGTCTACATGTTGAAATGGAACCTGTTCAACAATTGGTGCTCTTCTCAACGAGAAGACCCCCGAAGATGCCCGATCAGAGTCGTGCTTCTCTTTCTGCAGCAAGGGTTGGAGCGAAGGCTGTTTCCCTCCACTCTTAAAGTCTATGTGGCAGCTATCGCTGCAAACCATGACCTTGTCGATGGCAGGTCTGTGGGTAAGCATGATCTGATCATCAGGTTCCTTAGGGGACCAGCTCTTTGTCTGTCACAGAGGTCGGCAGAAGGGGAATGCCGTCTCTAAGCAGAGGATGGCCGATTGGATAGTGGATGCCATCACCCTGGCTTACCAAGCTAAGGGTGCACCCCTGAGCGGGCTAACTCAACTAGAGTAGAGTGTAACTTTGTCCTGGGCGTTGGTACGTGGCGCCTCGCTTGCTGATATGTAAAGCTGCGGGTTGGGAGACCCCTAACACATTTGCTAGGTTTTATAGCCTTCATGTTGAACCGGTTTCTTCCTGTGTTCTCACCTCAAACAGAGCTGAAGATCTGGAGGAGGACCTGTTCGGTCGGCTTGGTATCCTTGTCCAGTAATCCTTATCAGTAGACACTGTGAGTCCTCTGATCCCCTTGGCAGTCGGATGTTGTGGAGCGTCTGACGCCAGGCCCTCGAAATGATGTATCCTTGAGAACCTCTAGAAGGCTAGGAACCCCTGAGTGTTACCCTGAGGATCTCAGGTGGTATAGGTAAGATCTACCTTCCCAATTGAGGGTTCAGTCTTCTCCTATATTACATATGCATTGAATTGTCATTATGTTGTTCTGCCTTACTCCTGAAGAATTTGACTTGCGCGCGTCCTACAAGTGGACGTCCCAGTGTCCAGTTCTTATAGTGCAGTGCTGGTCCTTGTGTTGAGTCCCTTCCTAAAGACCAAACACCCCCTGTGTGGTTGGAGACTCGCACATGGGACTGGAAGGGACAGTCTCTATGGCACTTTGGTAGGGATCCCTATTTGTCGATCACCGATGTGACATCAAAGTGACCGACTGAAAGGGAACATCTCGGTTATGTATTGTAACCCTCGTTCCCTGAAGAAGGGAATGGAGATGTCATGTCCCGTCGCCATAGGGGCTGTACCATCACTAGGGGGCCGTAACACCGGCTCAGCGAAGACCTAATGAACGCTAGATCAGCTGACCTACTTATACTCGCGTTGCGATTGGGTTCAGCTGATCCTAATCAGCGTATGCCAGTCAAAATCATTGGCGTGTTTGCATACACGCAGTGTTGTTTTGGCATCTCGAAGCGAGATTCCTATTCGCCGGTCACCGACGTGACGTATCAATCATTGATCCATATATAATGACTGGATCGCTCATTGCTTTCTAAACTGCCGTCAGGCAGTAAAGCCACCCTACCGACAGAGGGCTCCAACATCTACGCTACAGGGATTGGTAGCTCCACTCCTTTTCACTAAAGGATGTGGCAAAACTGCACACAGGTTAAATTCAAGAAGTTTTAGTAATTTATGTTTAAATTTGTATTTTTTGTATGAGGCAAGAGAAGTTTGTCCTCACAAAATTAATATAAAATAATATAAATGAAGAGGTATAAATGCGCAAATCACTTTGAAATTATTACGCGTCCAACCATCAGACAGTTTTAGTTGGAGGCATCATCTTTTAAAAAGATGTTCATAGAGCCATACAAATACAATAACACTCATCAATGTACCATTACTTACGAAAGATAATAGTAATAGTAGATAAGAGTAATAGCCGGGTGCTTGTGACAAAAAGATTAATTGCCTTCACCTTTGACCTCATAAAAATAATAAATGATATCCATATGTGACCTTTTGATCTTAAAATAAAATCCGGAAGTATAAATCGTCATGCGTGAAATCCGGGGTGTCATCTTATATGATCCGTATTGATGAAATATGTTGTTTGTAGGTGTCAGTCTGATGTTTATGTTATAAATAAAGG
Source organism: Enteromius afrohamiltoni (assembly GCA_034779775.1). NCBI lineage: Eukaryota > Metazoa > Chordata > Actinopteri > Cypriniformes > Cyprinidae > Enteromius > Enteromius afrohamiltoni. The sequence continues at coordinate 7,248 of JAUYWG010000835.1, read as the reverse complement.
TCTGAAGAATGTTTTTGATGATTTTATGGAGCGTTTCAAGGAATGCTCAGCGCATCTGCAGCCCACATGGCTTAGGCATCGGGTTGCACAGCATTTAGACCATTTAGATAAATAGGGCACAACTTTTCTGTGGTTCAATAGAAAAAGACGGTTGAAATACTAGTCATGGACACATTGTACTCACCTAAAACTCCAGAGAAGAACTGGGATGAGGAGATGATGGAAAATCTGACCCTAGCACCACAAAGGGTGCTCAGCTGTAATTTGTATCTGACTAAGTTTCTTCATGAAAATACGGACGTGAGAGATGAATTTTCACTGATCAGTGGCCATGTATTGGTTAGTGGTTTCATATTCCACGTACCATCTCGAACTGTAACACTCTACGCGTCTGACGAATCCAAGGAGTTTGCGCAAGGTCATGACCCGTGTCTGGTCTTTCCAGATAAAGACTGGGCAGTATTTTAAATTCGTATCATAAACAAAATGTTAGGCTGGAGCGAATTACGCAAAGGATATGACAAAATTAAAAAAATGGCTGTTTCACGAAGGAGACTTCTCACGTGACATCCAGGGGGCGTTACCAGTCCCACCCATCCACTATGCGCATTATAAAGAGCAGTAAGTAACCCTACACGCATCAATGTTCCATAATGGTTCCATAATATCTCAAGAAGACGGTTTATGCTGCAATTATGATCCTTTCAATCTCAAACCTCCTGATGATACCGCCGTCCATTATATTTCATCAGCCACAAGCTGCTCACCAGATTTGCCAAAGAAGACTTGGATAAATTCTGTACAGAGCTGGGTTACCGCAACCTGAACTATCTAAACACTATGTGTGCCACCTCTCACCCCATGGAGTTTGATACCACAGATGGGTGTTTCAGCGGGACCGGGTTCAAAATCATGAAGGCCACGATCGTGATGCTCCTGCAGCACATCATCGACAGCAAGCTGAGGGAAGAATGTGAGGGCTTCATCCCTGCAAAACTGCAAGAAATCAGATAAAAGTTGCTGGACGAATCCTACAAGAAAGTCGTTTACAACACTGTGGATCTCTGGCAGAGTAGTGTGTCTACCCCTGGGGTGTGATTGAAGCATCATGGGAAGTGTATGTAGCAGAAAGAATTTTTTCAAAGACATCGTATTCATCCCATATTATAAAGAACAGATGATACAGATGCTTTGTACGATCATTGACCATGAGTGTAATCCTGAAAGAGATTACGAAGACGAAACAAGACGTGTAAAAAATCTCAAGAAACAAATGGATGTTGTAAGAGACCTGACCAAAACATGGTGTGAATTCACACACATATGCATAGGTAGTTCTGTACATCCCTCAGTAATCTTAAGAAAAATTCTAGATGAGCTGTCCGTAGCCGACAAGGAAATGCGGGTTAGCGATATACTCTGTCTGTGTACATATGTTATTGATGTATGTGTGAAACTTGAATAAAAAAATGAAGTCTGTGAAATGGTTGAAATTCTGGTAAACTATATGCTAGAACACAGTTACATGTCATGTGTAAAATGTCTCTACTGGTTAGACAATTTGTAGTATTACAGCATCCGATTTTTCATTATTATTAGTTAGCAATCAGTTGTGATGTAGTCTTGTATTTTTTTTTATTTTTATTTTGACGCTATGTAACCAATTTAAACATTATGTATCCATTTTAAATTATACTAATATTTTTTAATAAATGCTTCATACGTAGCGTTTGTATGTATCATTCTTTTTCGATGTTCAAAACATCAACATGTCTGAGCTCATGAAAAAAGTTTGTTACACACTCGAAAACCCCGGTTCTTTAGGAGGTAAAAAACGGTTAAAAGATGCTGTTTTAAAGGATACAGGTGTGCGTCTGAGTAATAAACAGGTCTCGGACTGGCTGGCGGGGGAAGATGCTTACACGTTACACAGGACCGCTCCTATAAACTACAAACGGAATAGAGTAGTGACGTATGGGATGAATATACAGTTCCAGGTAGATCTTGTCGACATGACAGACTATTCCAAGGAAAATGATAATAATAAATATTTACTGACCTGTATAGACATATTTAGTAAGTATGCATGGACTAGGGCTTTAAAGAATAAGACCGGTGTCGAGGTTACCGCGGCTTTCAAATCTATACTCTAAGAGCGTCGTGTTCCAAAGAAATTACAGAGGAATAAAGGGACAGAATTTTTGAAAGATTTGATGAAAAATACGACGTGAATCATTTACCGATCTGCTACCGATTTGAAGGCCAGCGTCGTGGAATGTTTTAACAACGTTAAAAAGTCGTATGTGGAGGTATTTCATGGCTACAAATTCACAGAGATACATAGATGTTTTGCAGGATTTTATGCAGGGGTACAACACCAGCTACCATCGTAGTATTAAGATGAGACCTGTGGACGTTGTCAAAGAAAATGAAGGAGTCGTAAAACCTGTACGGGTTGCGAAAAACAATCGCAACGTTTAAATATAAAGTAGGGGATGTGGTCAGAATTTCTAAAGTGAGAGGCCCATTCGCCAAGGATTATGAGCAGAACTACACGGAGGAATTATTCACCATATCTTTGTGTATCCCTCGCATTCCACCCGTATACAGACTGTCTGATTATGACAACGACGTCATTGACGGAGTATTTTATGAAGAAGCCGGTGAAATAATCTACGCTTTAAAAACATGGCTTATTACAACCCCCAAGGGATGAACGATGCTGATTACATCGACTGTTATCGAAATCAGGCAGGGGGAGGGCTGCCCAGTTACTCGTGTGGGGCTGTTATGTACGGAGCTGGTTTAGGTGGTCTTTTTAGAGGACTGTTTAGACTAGCTCTGCCGCTGTTAAAAAGAGGATTTAGCATTGCTAAACCCCATCTAAAATCGGCTGCTAAAAATATTGCATCCGACGTCGTAGCAAACGTGATGTCGAGATCATCTAACGATAACACCAGAGGTCAAGAAGGATCAGGCCTTATGGTCATGGCTCGTGGTCCCAAGAAGGCATCAGTCACGTCTAGAAAGCGTAAGAAGACTGTAAAGAGAAGCATTTCGACTGGTAGATTCGGAAAAAACATATTCTAACATGTCGGTACTGCATCACATGTCGGGAGAGTGTATTAAGTCAGAGCTGGATTTGTTTACCGTACCGTTGACGCAGAGGTTTATTGAGAAAAATGCCTATTTAGAAGTACCCCCTTTCTGCTATATCAGACTCGTCGTCTTTGGAGTTTTTTATAGCTGGGGCCGGTGAGGATTACATAGACCTAAATAACACGCTACTCTTTCTTCGTCTTAAAATCACAAGACCTAACGGAGCTAATATAGCGGACACAGCAAAGGTGGGGTTGATAAACTACCTGGCTGCTACTATATTTTCACAAGTTGACATAAGTCTGGGGGATCGCCTGATATCTCAGAGCTCTAGGACTTACCCGTACCGCTGTACCATTGAGAGTCTTATCAACTACAGCAAAGATGCTCTGGAATCGGTTTTCCCGGCAGGTCTGTTTTTCAAAGACACGGGTTTGACCAAGAGGTAGCTCTACACATACGGATTTGTAGAGTTGTAGAGTTGCTAGCTCCTATTCACAGCGATATCTTCCTTCAAGAAAGATTAATGTTAAATGGTGTCGACATAAAAATACAAATGATCAGAGGCAAAGATGAATTTTGTCTAATGTCTGGTGAAGATGTGGCCTATAAATTAAATATTGTTTCAGCATCACTTTTTGTCAAGAAAGTGTCTGTATCACCGTCCGTGAGGCTGGCCCACGCACAAACATTGCTTTAGAAAACTGCCAAGTACCCTATAGACAGGGTATGTCTAAAAAATTTCCCGAGTGTCAAACCAAGAAAACTTATTTTTGGGGACCTTACCGAAATCTATCGTCCTGGCTATGATGGATAACGACTCGTTCACAGGCGCCTACAATAAAAACCCATTTGCATTCAATCATTACAATATGGAGTTCCTGGCTGGCTACGTAGACGGTCAACAAATACAGCTACCGGGAGACATCTTAAAAATCAGCCCCTTTCTATCAACAGGGATGATTTTCTGAGAGGCTATTTGCTTTAAGCCTTTAACCTGACACCTGACGAAGACTGTGGACACCACATTTCACTAATCAAGTCCGGCCACCATGCATCTTTCCGCTATTATGGACAAAATATCATGTAACACTCATTTTCTCTGAGTTTTCCACGGGATCACTTGCCTAAAGATCCTATAAGGAACTTACCGGCAATGACCATCATCAACACGGACCCTTCGGATCAGCCGGGGGAACACTGGGTAGCTGCTTATTTAACTCGAAAGGGCTATGCCTGTTTTTTCAACAGCTTCGGCAATGCTCACAATAGCGAGCACTTTCCACCCTCCATCAAAAACTTTTTAATAGTCAACGGCAGCGTTGTGTTATAGTCTAACAAACGTGTCTAGGATTTTACATCAGACGCCTGCGGACATCACTGTGTGTTTTTCCTGTACCATTTAGCTAGGGGTAGAGACTATAATCATGTGATGAACCTGTACTGTGATGACTCTATTAAAAATTATAAAATGGTTTTACTATTTGTGAAAAAACTAAGATCAAACGCGTGTGATGCGAAAGCATTTTCTTGTATTCACTGTGTACAAACCTGTAACACATCTATGAGGCATGATGATTTCACAGGTGTTTTTATTTAAAAATATTAAATTACAAAAGTCAAAATTCCAGCCATTGTCTTCGATCAAGAGTGGGTGATTTGAAAGAGGGTTCATCCAACATAGTACGCGAAAGTTACTTTTTAACAAACGGCACCCTACGTAAGGCATCGGCCACTATGTTTTGGGGACCAGGCACATACTTGATGCTAAAATTGTAGGCAGCCAGTTTAGCTACCCAGCGTTGTTCACAACAATCCAGTTTGGGTTTCGTCAGAATATGAGCCAATGGATTATTATCAGTCAAGACAGCAAAATCATGACCTTTGAGCCAGTGACTGAATTTATCACATATTGACCATTTCATGGCCAAAAACCCCAAACGATGCGCTGGATAGTTTTGTTACGACCGCGAAAGGGACTTACTGGCGAAGGCTACTGGTCTGGCTTTAGTTTCCCCCTCTGGAATTTGTGAAAGCACGGCACCAATACCATCTAACGATGCATCCGTAGCCAGTACGAAAGGACAACTAAAGTCTGGATCTGCTAGGACTACACTCTCAACCAACAGTGTTTTCAAACTCTCAACAGCTTGGTTCTGCGCATCTGTCCAGTCACAGGGCTTTAGCTTTTTATTTTGATGAACATGACCCTTCTTTTCTAGACGTTTTGTTTTCTGCCCCTTCAGTAGACTAAAGAGAGGTTTTGCCACAGCAGAATAGTTTGGTATGAAGTGCTGGTAGTAATTTACCATTCCTGAGAAGGAGTAACTCCATCAAATCTGAACTACTCAATTTAGAGATACTGTCGACCTTACTTGGATCTGTTGAAACGCCTGTCTGATCAATTATATGTCCAAGGAACTTCACAGATTTTCTCATAAGGTGACACTTCTGTGGGGCTAGCTTAAGATTGTAAGTGCGGAGCCTGCCAAACACCATCTCCAAGCGATCAAGAGCAGTTTTCTCATCTGGACCGAAGACTATTAAGTCATCCATGTAACACAGGAGACTAAGAAAGTTCTCGTCACCGAAGATACTGGTCATCATGCGCATGAAACTGCCTGGACTATTACAGAGGCCTTGAGGTAAACGGTTGTATTCAAATAGACCCATAGGCATTGTGAAAGCAGTAAACTTGCGATCATCTTCATGCAGTGGCATGTTGTAGAATCCAGACATCAGATCCATTGTGCTAAACAAAGCATTTCCGCCCAGTGCTGCTAAACAGTCCATTTGATGCGGTAGAGGATGTGCATCTTTCAATGTTCTCTTGTTCAACCAGCGAAAATCTGTACACACCCGCAGGTCTCCATTCTTCTTCCAGACCAAAACGAGGGGAGAAGCATATTCACTGGTAGATTTCCTGATTATTTCTTTCTCCTCCATTTCGGTTAGAACCGTCTGAATGGAAGTCTGAACGGTCTGGTGTCTGTGAGATGTATCCTGTGCACGAAACCTTTAACTTTCCCACAATCAAGATGTCCATGAGAAAAGACATCCTCGTAGCTCAGTATTAGGTTCACCAGTCTCTGTTTGCCTGCATCCGAAATGTCACATGATCCAAGGGCAAGACTGTCTAGACCAACTGACTTAAGCCGCTCACTCACATCAAGCGCATCTGCTGCATCCTTAGAGAGGCTTGTGGAGCAATTAACCAGCAAAGAATCGACAAGATCTGTGTGCTCGAAGTCTTCAAGAGCAATACACGCATAGAGATCTGCAATTTTTGCATTCTTTCTCAGTAAAACAGGTCTGCCTGTTGTGTTGATCAGCTTCAAGGGGACCCATCCATCTCCCCACAGACATGTGATTAGTTTCGCTACCATCACTCCTCTGGGAGCAGAGTGAGAAGAAGTAGGCTCAGTCATGACTGCACTCCCTGGAGATATAACAGCCGATTTAGGCAGCTTCCCCCATAATAAGTACTCACAGCCTGGCTCGAGATGGACAGCTGAGTTGCATCTGACTGTTCCTATTCTCTCAGGAATTTCCTCTCTTCTCCATCGATTCAGTCCTGCAAGCATTGACAAGAAGCTCTCACACTCAGGGTCTGGAGAAGCTGGTTTGGACATAGCTTGCCAAAATCCATCGCACAATTTTAAGTATCTGAGAACATTTTTGATTACATTCGTGCCAAGTATCAGCTCATCATGTTGTCTGGGAACTACAAGGGTAGGTACTATCATCTTTATCCCATAAACTTCCATGATGAGATTGAATGAAGCTTTTGATTTCACATGCAGACCTCCACAGCCTATTAAAGTGACATTGGAAACAAACTCATCACCTTCGTTTACTACATCAGCAGATCTCAATGTCCTCTCAGCAGATTCATTCATAGTGCAGGCCATTGAACCACTGTCCAACATTGCATTCAATGTTACAGCCTCACCAATCTTCACTGGCGTGTAAAACAAACTGTCACGTTCACCCACGACATGGATGTTCTGATAGATAACTTGTGACTTACCACCATTTACTTCGGCTGAAAGATAAGCATCCTGTGACCCACAATCCTCAAAAACTTGGGAGTTATAATGATGATGACCCGCACTGCCTCCCTCCGAATACGGGTCTAACAGTTTCCCT
>JAUYWG010000834.1:0-11436 GCA_034779775.1 Enteromius afrohamiltoni | reverse complement strand
AGCAGCAAAACCAGATCAGTGTTTTGATCACATTTAGTACAACTCTTTCTTTCTTTTTTCTTTAATCAAGCACGTGCAACCTGGCTTTCTATGACTTTAGCAACAGTAAGTGTCTAACCCCTCAGCAGACTCAGTATGTGACTAATGGGTTATTCCTGGTAACTTTTTGGCTTTATAATTTTTGGTTAAAAAAGTTATAGTAGTATAGTAATAGTATAGTAAAGTTAAAAGTACATTTTAGTTAGTGTAAAAAGTTAAAATGGAGCACATACTGGCAAAGCTTGGTATTCTATTAGAATTTCCACCCTATTAGTTTCATATTCCACAATCTATAAAAACATGGGTGGAATTTCTTTTGCTAAATTAGCTGTAGGTTTTTCACTGATCAACATTTAGTTCTACAACCTTCTACAAATGAGTATAACTAAGTCAAATGGTTTTTTTGTTGTTGTAGTTGATCAGACAAACATTCTCCATAATATAGCCTAACAGGGTGGAACTTTAAGAGCGTTACAAGCAGGAGAACATTTCAAAAACTTAAAAAAGGAGTGAGAGGTGACATTTACTTCCATCTGTACAGTTAAATTCCAGCAGGAATTGTAAAAAATCATAGTCTATTTTGTAAGGCAAGAAAATACATCATAACAGGGTAGGAAATTAATTTAGGGACACAGTAAATGAAGAAAATTGTTCAAAAATAAATATAGTTTCACATGATTGATATGATTAGTTGGGGTTTAGCCTATATTCCATAACTTAAAACTATTTTGAGGAAGGTCTGGGCGATATATATCAAACAATATTTTATGCGCATCTTGTCAGTAAAGCCGGTTCTTTGATTAGCAGTAAATCTCCATCATCTGTTTTCAAATGGAGTGCCAGCTTATACATAGCGCCGAAACTCTTTTAAAAAATGGTGGATTTACGATCTTGTGGACCTCTTGAGAAAATCAGTCCACACCTCCAGAAAATGGATCTCTGATACAACTTATTAGGTGAGTAAATGCGTTAACATATCATACAATAAATATATACTCTGTGATTTTTAACATTTAGAAGATTGTGTTTTAATGAAGTGTGACTATTTTTGTTATTTTTTTCGTTTTCTATTTTCCCGCCTGTATGGCCTGTTCTATGGTTATAACAAACTCTTGCAATGTAAAAAGAGAACTTTTAACATGTCACTGTGAGCATGTTAGCATTGTAAGGCAAACTTTAATGATTTTGAAATGTCAAGGGATTTACAGTTTGTGTTGAAAATAGCCTTTTAAGAGTATTTTAATCTGTCCACTTTGAACATCACCCTGCTTTTAGTTCTTGGGCTTCTGCTTTTGGCCAAAATCCGCCGCATATCAACATTCTTCCATCGCAGCACCACAGCAATCCGACAATGTCTCCCATTGCTCCTCTAATTTTGGTTTATAAATTATAACTTCATATGTAATTTCATTATACATTTGTTCAATAAGTGTGTTGTCATTAAGAAGGTATAATTAAAGTTTCAGTTCATATATCTGTTTGTGTTTATTAACAAAATTATGTACATGTGAATTAAAATAGAAAATTGAGTATCGTCGTTCTCTTCTAAAAAGTGAGAGAAAATAAAGATACAGCACAACTCACAGACATATTGTTAATGTCAAGAGAGCATACTAGACCACATATTTGGATATTTGTCTTACACGTTGATTTAAATTAGCTGGCAAGTGGCTCGTATAATCTGAGAATGCGGGTAACACATGTTTCAAGGTTCAACCACCGCACAGAGACATGCTGAAGACATGATTTCCATATATTCTGACTCAAAGAGCTCACAAAACTCTGTTTAAAGGCAATTAAATCCAACATTTTAGAAAGGTCATTTTGAATGTTTAGACTGCTATCAGTTGCTTAAAATATTTATTATTTGTGTTGAGCAGGGTGGAAAGATACCTGCCTTTAAACCAAAAGCCTACATCAACCACAATATCTTCGATATCAAAATCTGCCACCTGTAATTAATATTTTTTGTAAATTCATCATCTGTACATCACATATATATTAAACATATATTCAGTCTACTCTCTTACCTCTGCAGTGTTGTGTAGAATATGACACGGGCAGCCATGTACTTAAACACTACTTTTTTTCTGTAGAATTCTTGATGCTATTGAATTTCGGTGTCCAATGTTTACAGCTGCATTATCCACAGACAGACCAACACAGTTGCACCATGGAATACAATTTTCTTGTAATTGTCCATCAATCTTTTCAAAGATAAGCTCTGCTGTGCCACATCTCATCCCACTTGGTGTGCACATATCAAGGAACCGATGGCCTACCTTGTTCACATCAAACACACGCACAGTAAGGGGGTTCATCATTTCTCTTCCTGCATTGACAAAATAATTTGCTCATTATCTTAGGGAAAACCAAACAAAAATAGTAAAGGCAGCTCACATTCTTCAAAAATATGGCTAAAACTCAGTGGATACCATGATGTTAATGCTTTTCAACTGCTTTATTTATTATACAGGCAGTCTTGGTTCTTGCACATTTGTACTCCTGTGCAGTTGCAGAATCTTTGAAACACTCTTTCATGTGTGGCCCAAGATGATCTGTGACAGCCAGTGGTATATTATGGTTTGCAAGCATCACAGCAATTTTTAATTCTGCCCTCCTTGTCTGCAAAATACAGTTGCATTGATGTCAAGTAGAATTTAATAGACACATGCCATATAAAATCCAAAACTCTTTAGGAAATAAGATTATGTAAACAGTCATCATTAACCATCACAATATAAACATAACACCACTCTGTATTACAAACCTTGATTTCTTGAGCAGACATTGCCCCGACAGAAGGAAGCGGCACTGAATACTGTTGAATTCCACTGCTGGATTGCAGTGCCTTCTGTTTTTCCTGATGGCCTTTGCTGTTTATGTGCCTAGTAACATCTGCTATTCCCTGGTGACAGCAAGCATTTTCTATCCTACATACAGAGCACCAATAATGTGTACTTAGTGTCCCCTTTGTTATGAATGGCCATTTTTCTGACCATTAATTTTTAAAGGAGCTCCGCTCTGGGCTTTAATCTTTTGGCCTGGTCTCTCTTCTTTCTCTGAGCTCAACTGTCTCCTGCTCTAAAGTCTCAGATAGACTTTCATGTTCCTCCTGTGTCTTTTCCTGCTGCTTCACAGGGTCACAGGACTTCTTGGAGGGCTGATAAGCTGCCCACATTGAGACAAGTGTTCTTTTCTTGCCTGTCCCTGACACTTTAGATAACATCCTATAACAGAAAATTCTAATTTATCCATACTGACACCACCACCAGTCAAATATCTGGACATGATTGATGAGTTGTGATTGATATATAAATAAAATAATTTAAATATGGGATGTCATTGACTTGACATTCAATAATAATAATTAACATTAACTACTAGGCATTTGTCATGTTTTTTTGTCACAAAGTTATGTAAAATAACTGCTCAGTGCTGCAAAACAAACACCTCTGCTAATGCTAAATTAATTCTATATAAACTACAACAGCATATTAGCTACTAGCCTAAACTGGACGGAGACACGGGCGCCCTCTAACTCACTGACCTGCCTGAATGGCTGACTACACAGTTTATGGGAATAAATTGTGTATTTCCCTCACAACTGTCACAAAAAACTCACCGCACGGTCTGTCTGGTCTCTGCGCGTTGCTTTGCGAAATCATGCGGCGCGATTTTTTTCCCTCACTGCTACATGAGTCTGCGTGAGAAAAGGGGTGTGTGACGGTATTCAAAATGCTTCCCTCGATTTCAAACATTTCAGTCAGGTACCGTTATTATAGTTTGGGGAAAAACCAAGACTGTGTTCAGGTTTCCCACAATACCCCACAAACTAATACAAAAACTATCAGTACTTACTCATGAGAGTGGCTGGACCAGCTCACACACCGCATCTTGAGGCAAATCCATCTGTTTTAGCTGTCTGTCTAGCTGCCCAAATGTGCTGATGATGTAACCACCACCAAGACAATTACCTGCTTCCCAAAGCAGAAGCCCTGTCTGAATGCTGAAGTAAAGACCGTTGAAAGCCAGGGACGCCGCATTTAGGGTGGGTGATGCATCAGCACTAAAGATGGCGAGGAAACAACTGACGACAGGTGTTGTGAGGGCTAAAGCCACATATGCCCTGAAAATCCAGGGTCACCTTACTTCCAACGATCCACAGAGTATGACATTTCCACATGCACATTGCCAGATACACTTAACTCATTCTATGCCTGCTTTGAGGAACATGACAACCCTCCGCCCTGTACTAAGCTCCAACCACTTCTTGATGACATGCGCCTTAGAGTAACAACTGCCGATGTGGAGAATTAACCCCCTGTAAAGCCGTAGGCCCTGATAACATACCAGGGAGGATACTTAAGGACTCTGCTCACCAGCTGTCAGAAGTGTTAACTGACATATTCAACACCTCTCTGTGAACTACGTCTGTTCCCACCTGTCTGAAGACTGCCACCATTGTTCCAGTCCCTAAATGTTCTACAGTGACTTGTCTGAATGACTATCGACCCATAGCTCTAACCCCAGTAGACATGAAGTGCTTCGAGAGGCTGGTCATGTGGACCCCCATCAGTACGAATATAAGTCAAATTGCTCCACAGATGATGCCATCTCGCCAGTGATTCACACAGCCCGTACGCACCTGGAGAATAAGAATTCCTACGTCCACCTGCTTTTCCTGGATTTTTCCTCTGGATTTAAGCAGAGGCATTTAAGCACTCCTCTCTTGGCTTAAGCCCTACAGTGGGGAACTGCTTCCTAGACTTCGTGACCAACAGATCTCAATCTGTCAGGATCCACGACACCATCACCCTCAGGACAGCCTCGCCTCAAGGTTGCGTGCTGAGCCCCCTCCTGTTCACCCTTTTGATGTATGACTGCATAGCGAGACACTCCAGCTGCCGTATAGTACATTTTCGCAGATAACACAGCAGTAGAGGGATGCATCATTGACAACAATGAATCCTATTACAAAGAGGAGGTGGAATAACTGGTACAGTGGAGCAGAGAAAACAACATCTGCATCAATATAAAAAAGACCAAAGAGATGGTGGTGGATTTCAGGAAGGATAAGCGAACTCCTCCCCCCCTACACATTGATGGAGCTACTGTCGAAGTGGTCCCCAGCTTTAAGTATCTGGGCGTCCACATAGCTAAGGACTTCACTTAGCACCTCTACTTCCTCAGGAAGCTAAAACGAGCTGGGCTTGGTAGTCTGGTTCTGAAGTGTTTCTATAGAGGAGTGGTAGAAAGCATCATCAGCTGCTCCATCCATTTTGTGGCACAGCAACAGCACCGCAGCTGAGAGGAAAGCCCTACAGAGAGTAGTTAAGGCTGCACTAGCTCACTTCACTCTCAATCTTCTCCCCAGTTGGGGGTGCTCAAGATCCCGGCAAAATATTTTATAAATATATTCCTTCCATTCATTTTAAGGAACAGCTGAAGAAGCCACAAAATGGGGGGGGCAATGAAAGTTAGCAAGGTGTCAGGACAGATTAATGTGAGCTGATGACTGGATATTTAGATGTGGCAGGAAAGGATGTGGTTGTGATGGGTGAGGTGACCTTGGAAGCTTTTGTTGCAGGATCTTCTAAAAAGTGAATCAGGTGATCTGTATTTACTTTAAGAAATAGTTTGCCAAGGTTGTCCACAAGGTCTATGCTTTTGCCATCAACTTTAGTGACTGTGTACAGGCCAAAAAAATAAAATAAAAAAAGGATCCAATTTGCCCCTCTTTCTCTCTTGACTTCTTTTGTTTTGCCTCAGGACTCTGTCCTCCACCTGCATCACAACAGCTTCTTCTTGATCCAGTTTCATCTTTATTGTTTTTTTGCCTCTGGGCAATATTCTCTAAAACAATTTGGTAAAACCTGTTCTGCAATTTAATACATTCCAAAACATACTTATATGGACTGTGTCCAAATTTTAAATATATGTTCTTACCTCTGAATTATGCCTGAATTAAGTCTCTGAACCAGTCAATTTGTTTGTGGATGGTACAGCGCATATAGACTTCTCTTAAAGCCCAGAGTTAGGCACATACCCAGATTGATCAGTGCCTTCTGTCATTGATGTGAGCTTTCCAAATAAATCCATCCCCACAATATCCCAAGGCTGTGCCTCCTAATAAAAATTCATGTTTAAAATATAAAAAATCTTCCAAATATTCCTGTTTTTTAATAAAAACAAAAATTACCATGAAAGGGGAATATTTTGTTGGGTTCTTCAGAGAACATGGCTTTTTCTGATAAGCAGCACAGTGAACTGAAGTATATATTATGAAAATTGGTTTTGTTTGAATAATAGAAAAGTATAGTATGAAAACATTATGAAGAATACACAATGGGAGGACTGCTGACTGCAGATTGTCTGCCAGCTAGTATTTAGGAATATGAACGAGATATTACACCATATTAGGAACTAGTCTATTTTATTAAATATTGAAAAAAAAAATTATTAATGCGAACACCACGTCTTCCATTGCTAACATTTGGAGTAGGGGGAGGCTGCAGACCTGGAGCAGGCAGATCTACGGCCCAGGCAGTTTTAAGCCCCTGTTGTTCCTGATGCATCCAGTAGGGGGCTATACAGTACAACCTATCAGAAAAGACCAAGTCTAGAAGCAACACAAATAAGAGGTATATTAAATAACTGCTTAAGCTATTATTTTTCACCAGTAATGCAACATTCAAGTTAAATGATTAGCTAAGAGTTGATGCCAATTCATTTAAATGAATTTAAGCCACAGGCCCATATTATCTGTAATGTGTAAGATTTTACATTATGTAGCTCATAAGAATATAGTAGTTATTAAACTTTGTGGTTTGGGGGGATTGTTCACTTATGCTGATTTAACAGTGGGTGATTTTAGCCCATTATCATAAGGCAGAGATAATGCAAATGTGAAATGGATTGTCATAACACTTGTATATGCATCCCTATAGGTACAAAAGCCACTCTTAAGAGAGATCCACCTTCTAGTCTTCCTTTATAGTAATGAGTCAGCTAAGAGATGATTACCACATTCCTATAATGTTAAAAGTATGCCCTTGTAATGCCAAGCCAGCAGAGGGAGTCCTCGCCTGAGTAATAGCTCGACTTGGCTCCCTCTGCACTCACTTCCTCTTAGGCCTTTATATAGCTGGTAGCCAAACTGCTGCTTAAATGTGAAAGGTTCTCTAGACAAAGAAAAATTGAGAAGGGTGGTCAGTACTGCAAAGGAAGATTTCTCATTGCAGACATTATTGGGAGAGCCCAGGTCAGGAAACATCACTAGTTCATTTGTATCATTTATCAAAGAGACACAGTTAGGGAACAGGATATAGAGAATCAGTTTTCCTTTTTTTTTGTCAATCCTTTAAATATTTACCCAATGAATTGCACCTCAGTCCAGTAGGTGGCGGTAATACACTTCACTTGTAAACTGCCAAAAAAATCTACAGAAAAAGCAGCACGAACAAAGACTTTTTGACTAAAAATTGGAAGCAAGGTAAAGTTAAAATTGTTATAATTGAGAACTGGAAAGAGTAAAACATTTTAAGTTTTTAGGTATATGGTTTGATGACAGAGTTACATGGTCTGTGCATATTCATAATATAGAGGAAAAATGTAAGAAGATAATAAATACTTTGAGGTGTTTAGTTGGTAGTGAATGGGGGGCAGATATGATTACGTTAAAAGCTGTGTATAATGGACTGGTTAGATCAGTGTTAGATTATGGGTGATTATAGATAATTGATTAGATTATACGGATCCGCAACAGAGACGTCTCTGAAAAAAATTAGATAATATCAGGTATCGAGATTGTGTACAGGAGATATAAAACTACTCCAATTGCAGCATTACAGGTTGAAATGGGGTAAATGCCATTACAAATGAGAAGGGTACAGTTATCAGTAACATATTGGGCTAATTTACAAGGCCATAGAGCCTTCCAAGAGCATCCAATGCTAGATGGTTTAAAGCCTTGATGGGAAAAAGAGAGGAGGAAAACTAAAAGTTTTGGATGGACAGTGATACAGAAAGCAACAGAACTTAAAGTGAATCAATAAAATTTTCACTTGTTAGAACAGAAAAACAAAGACAATTTATGTAATGTGCAGACATATATTAAACTGTAATATTAAACTACGGTTATGTTC
Organism: Enteromius afrohamiltoni; assembly: GCA_034779775.1. Lineage (NCBI taxonomy): Eukaryota > Metazoa > Chordata > Actinopteri > Cypriniformes > Cyprinidae > Enteromius > Enteromius afrohamiltoni. The sequence continues at coordinate 3,250 of JAUYWG010000834.1, read as the reverse complement.
AGATATACACGGATGCATCGAAGAGTCCAGACAATAAGATAGGAGTAGCGCTTGTTGTCCCGGAGTTTAAGTTATCAAAAAGGAAAAGGATTAGTAATGAATTATCTGTTTATAAAGGAGAAATGATTGCATTACTGTTGGCAGTACAGTGGGTAGAAGAAATAAGACCTCTGAAATCAGTTATTTGTTCAGATTCAAGGTCATCATTGGTTAGTCTACAATACAACCATTCGGAAAATAGACCAGACATGGTTTTATTTTAATGGAAATAATGCAAACACTATACAGAATTCAGATGATGGGGATTGCAGTGATATTTTTGTGGGTGCCTGCACATTTTGGTATCCAAGGAAATGAAAAGGCAGATAAAGAGGCAAAAGAAGCGGTTAAAAACAGTGACATCAATTTAATTGTTAATTTAAGTAAATATGAAATCAAGAGTATTATTAGGAAAAGACTGAAGGAAAAGTGGCAAAAAGAATGGGATAAAGAGAAAAAAGGTTGATGGTTTTATAGAATTCAAAGGAAAGTGGGAGAGATGAGAAGTGCAGGAAGAAACAAGAGATGAAGTAGTAATATCGAAGTTGCACACTTTTTATTTTACTTACTTTGCAAAAGCACACACTTTTGTTGTTACTGAGAGTGAACTCAAAAAAAGTAGACATTTAAAATATTCGAATGGTGTATAACACTTACTTGTGTGACCAAAATCAACAGTTATATTAGAGTCTTTTACACTGATAAGAAAAAAAAGACCCAAATCACGCCGGCGTGATGGCCGACCTCAGAGGGTTAATTCCAGAGGACAAACTTGCAAATAACAGTTTTTCACCAGTCTACACCTATAGGTGCACCTCCAATTCACATTCTGTGAAGTTTTTCTTCTTGCTTGCTTGCTTTTGCCATTGCTTTTTCATTTGGTTTTGACAAATGGATTCATTACCATATTTATGTGGGGGGAGCTTTGGCTTCTATCTTTCCCCCAAGCATTGGTCTCTATTTTTTACCGAGCTTTGGCTTCTATCTTCCCCCGAGCTTTGGCTTCTATTTTTTCCCCGAGCTTTGGTCTCATCCTTGAGCATTGGTCTCTATTTTTTTTTTTTGTATTGCCAGTCTCACTGCCTTACTAAGCATTTCTCTCATTGTTATTTCTGCCTGATCTTGTTACGACTTTGCCTGCTATTGACTACGATTCCACGGATTACCCTTCTAACCTGGTATGTTGATTGGACTAATGTTTATGTCTCTGTTTGGACCCACTGCCGGCCTTATCGTTTGCACCTCTTGGATTTTCCTTGTGCACAACGCCAGATCATACTGCCTTCCTGATATTAACCATATGCCTGAACTGATTAACCTGTTTCTGCCTTTTACTTCTAATAAACTTCTACATATGGATTCACATTCTTTGTCAGAAACCTTGTTACTGCCCTCTACATCGTGCTGAACATCCATTTAATTTTCTCGGGTGAGCTTTTGTTGTTTCTTCATTAGAACGTTCCTATTAAGTTGTTGTACCTCATTGCTGGTCATTGAGTTCTAACAATAAGAACTTAATACGAATCCTGTAACATTTCAATTTCTGTTAGCTTGAACTGGTGAAGTGGAGTGGTGGTGAGCAGTTCGAGACAGAAGGGTATGTTTACTAGTTTCTGAACATCTCAGTTTGTTGTTTCATTCTTGAAGTCCATGGAGAAAACTGATCAAACTGGGGTAAGATAGCATTATCAAAATAGTCATAAGGCATCTATCAATCATGTCTTGTCATTGTTTTCATAATCACCATAATTCCCACATGGCAATATTCATAACAAATATTCCCATACATTGAACATTAAACCAATCCACTCTCATCTGACTTTCCAATTCTGGACAGCACACCCCATGTCTGTGTTCAATGTCACTAGTTCTATGTCTTTGTTTTGTTTATGATTTCCTGTGTGTCCTTTTATAGTCTTGTTCCTGTTCTTGTTTAGTTAATTAACCTGTCCCACTTGTTCTCCTCACCTATTTGTGTATATAAGTTTTGTTTTGTCTTGTGGATCCTTAAGGTTATTTCTGGTGTGCATGTATCTTTGTCCCTCTGCTTCATTTATAGCCCATGTTAAATGCCACACCGAGTCTTCGTCTTTTGCTTTGAACATACACTGCGTGACTGTATATGGCTCAGTCTATCATCTTGGAAGAACTATTGTTCCAGCCACCAAAGATAGATTTACAAATAACCTGCCTGATTTATCTCAACTGCTCTGTGTACCCCTGATTACACGGCTCTCTGGAAAGCTTGATTCTGATTGGTCAGTTCAGACATTTGCAGGTTCATTCTTTTCAAATAATAACCGCTCCAAAGTAATAACGCATAGCCGATACTACTTGTATGTTTAAAATCCCTCCGCGCCAACAAAGATTACCATTTGGCACCATCTTGGGACAAACACTGGACAACCACAATTAACAATGGAAAATGTAAAATACATCCATTGTTATATTTTGTAAACCGTGGCGCTAGAGAACATGACAAAACACAGAGATGCAGTGAACACAAACACCGGAGGGTGGATTTATTAATAGAAGCAGGTGAGTAAACACAGTGGTGATGGTGGCGGTGAAAGTGCTCGGCGTGCTTGTGATCCCTTCTTTCTTTTCCAGGTCGTGAGTGCTCCAGTGATCCTTTTGGAGATCCGGGCTCGTCGTTCACAGCGTTCGTCTGAGAAAACAGGGAATCAGGTAAGTCATTCGCCAAACAGAATGGAGTCGTAGCTCAACACTTCCTTGTTTTGGAGTGCCTTTTACATTCGTCCGTCCAGCTGTGAATCCTTTGTTTCCAGGACGAAGCTGATCGGCGCCTGTCACACTCCCCCCCTCTCTAAGTGGTGTCCTGGTCCTGGAAAAAGAGATGAGGGGGATGATAGGGGTGGGTGGGGAGGGACCCCTAACAGACCTGCGTAAGCTGCCCCAAACCGCGAGAGGCTGTCTGCGTTGGAGTTCGCAGATCCAGACAGGTGGCGCACGTCAAAGTGGAAGTCCTGGAGCGTCAGGAACCATCAAGTCACCCAAGCATTGGCATCTTTTGCCCGGGCCATCCACTGTAGGGGGGCGTGATCTGTAAAAAGAGTGAACTTTCTTCCAAGTAAGTAATACCTGAGCTCCAAGACTGCCCACTTGATGGTGAGGGCCTCTTTCTCCACCGCGGCGTAGTTCTTCTCTGCTGGGGTCAGCTTACGGCTGATGTAGACGACTGGATGCTCCT
>JAUYWG010000833.1:0-11442 GCA_034779775.1 Enteromius afrohamiltoni | reverse complement strand
CTGAGCAAAGGGTCTGAATACTTAGGACCATGTGATATTTCAGTTTTTCTTTTTTAATAAATCTGCAAAAATGTAAAAAATTCTGTGTTTTTCTGTCAATATGGGGTGTTGTGTGTACATTAATGAGAAAAAAAAAGACTTCAATAATTTTAGCAAATGGTTGAAATATAACAAAGAGTGAAAAATTTAAGGGGGTCTGAATACTTTCCGTACCCACTGTACATACAACAGTGACGGGAGGACAATGGGGACAAGGAATTGGAGTGAAGGGGAGATGAATATAAATGAAGTGCCTGGAAAGAGCCCTTCATCATCACTGCAGAAATGGAGATGAGCGAACATCTTGTTGCTACACTGTGATTGAGTGATGTTGGGGTGTCAGTGTAGACTATTAACAACTGGTAAATCTTAGGTCTGAGGTTAGTTTTCCAGTGTAGGAATCTTACAGACGAATGGAAAGGCCTTATCACAATTGTTGTCATTCCAAGACCTCAGTGCTGCAAAAGATAGAAAGATGCAAACAGTTTCTTCATTTTGTGCTGGGGTTGTCAATCATCTATATATCTCTTATAGCTGTTACATTTTTACTGGTTCCAAAAAAATCTTTAGCACCTTGACTGTACTTAACACTGAAAATTATATGTTATGCGAGCAATAAATCAGTATGTTAGAATGATTACTTTGAAAGATTGAAAGACTGAAGAGTGGCTGAAAATACAGCAACAAAAAAAAAATGTGAAAATATATTAAAATAAAAAAATAATATTTATTTTGTTTTAACTGTATTGATTAAATATAAACTGCAGCCTTGGTGAGCTTAAACACTTATTTTAAAAACATAGTATTTAATGTTATTTATCTTAAAGGGTTACCCCACCCTAAAAAGAAAATGAAAAGAAATCAATCGACTTAAGATTAGCCACCATAGCATCACCGTAGTGCCATTTTGGACAGCATCCGTACGCCGTTCTGTGTTAGACACAATGGAAAGATACACTGTATGTACAAATGAAAACATAAATACACAAGACGAATCTTTCCATTGTGTCTAACACAAAACTGCGTACATGATGTGCGTACACAGAATGATCTACAAAATGGCACTATGGTGATGCTACGGTAACAAATCTTTAAATGAAGTCATTATTTATGTTTTCTTTTTGTAGAAGAAGTATTCTTGTAGCTTCATAATATTATAGTTGAACCACTGATGGCAGATGGAGCATTCATATTTTTCTGCACTTTGTTAGTCGGAATTGTTTGGCAGTCAATGGAACAAGCCAGTTTACAGCAAAAATTTCTTAAATTGTGTTCTGAAGCCAAACAAGGCTTTTTTGGTTTTGGGACAACATGAGGGCAATTGATTAATGACAACATTTTAATTTTGTGGTGGATTAACCCTTTAACTGGACTAAATTACCTAAACTATGTGTTATGTGAAAAATAATGAACTCACCACTGTTTTGTCGGTACCAGATCTCCACACAATCTTCCTCCTGAGGGATTCGATGGATGCCATCATCTGGTTGATTTCCATCCCAGTAACTGTATTCATAGGGTGACCCGTCTGTCCACTCCATAGTGCCCTCCTGCCGACAAACTTTAATTAACAACACTATCACATTTGCTTGCTCCTTGCCCCTTGACCCTGAAGTGATAACTAAAATCTTCAGTTCACAGCTTTGGTGCTTTCTGGATCATTTGTTACAACATCATCCATAAACAATCTACCTCAACTTGTTGCTGTTGGTTCACCACTGTCTGGAAATGATTAAGCGTCACTCAGAGAAACTATATTTCCCATTCATTGGATTATTAGTGGCAGGATTTACATACTGGGCTTAACCTTTTGCACCACACACGTTTTAAACCATTACTAGGAATCATGACCGCTTCAGACTATAAAACATCAGTGAATCATTGAAAGATCAGTATTTTGTGTTGCTTTTAATATTTACCTGTCTTCTATCATGAAGGCCAATCCAAATATCTGTTGGAATTCCTGGTACACGGCTGTTCACAAGATCGTACACAAACACATTTTCCTCCCAGCTGTGAAAAAAAAAAATTTATATAGAAAATATATATTTTAATAGAAGCTCCAGAAAAATCCTGTACTGTAAGACAAATGGCAGCACTGTCTGTCAGTGACGAGTCCATATACCTGTGGATGGAGGTAAGTTTGGCAGATTTGTGTCCGTTTGAGAACTCGGCACAGTACAGATCTGCCTCGGCCCAGGTGCGGTTCAAGGGGAAGAAGCGGTAACAGTAACCTTCAAACTCAGTCCAGAAGAGCGGACATGTCACAGGCTGGTTTAAGTCTGACAGTTGCAGAGGCAGCGCTGGAGCAGACGGTAATGACATTAAATCTGTTTTAATTTAGCAGTTCAGTGGCATACACGAGCACATAATAGGACAAACACTTACAAACACCATAAAAATATATTATTACGTTATCTGAAACAGCATCTGGAGAGTATTTAGCTGGTGTCAAAATATAATGTCATTGTTTTCTTTCCACAGCACCAGTCTGCTTTCAATTTCGTTTAAACTGTGCAAGAGCTCAAGAAATTCTGTTATGCAACAAAAATAAATACAGGTTCCACCAAAAAAATGATTAATCTTACAGTACAAATAAATCTATTACAATAATTGAAGTCAGCTAAACGTAAGAAAAATGATTTGTAATTAAATGACACATGAATTGCAAGGTTAAGGAAACCAATTTAATTATTTAGTTGGCATTTATTCTCCAGCATTATTTGTTACAAAACTTTTCTTGCCCTTCAAATCGGAGTCATACTTAACCTTTAAAGATGGTTTCACTGTAAGTCTGAGCTCTTGTAAAATCAATAAAGCATTGCAAGTATAGCATTAATATCACATCCTCATTCACTGGGCACACTGTCTGCAAGAGATTTGAAGCTATGCATTATAAACAGAAGCATCTATAACTTGGCAATGCATCTCTGGTTTAGCCTGAGACTGTCTATTTGTAAAGAAGCAAATTAAAGCATATTAACTGTGTCTGCACTGTATCCTTGTCTTTGGTTCTGGTGGCACTCACCTTGTGTGATCTTGATGTTTGTTGAAGGCAGAGCCCACACTGGGAAGACGGTGATCAGTAGGGCTAAACACAATTCCCAACAGAGCATGTTTAGTGCAAAAGAGGAGATTGAGATCTGGAGTGTGTGTGTGTGTGTGTGTTTGTGAGCATGTGCGCTGCAGGACAGTGTGGAGTGTTGGGGAGATTAGAGGGTGTGTAAGCCTCTACCCCTGCCTCTTTGTTGGACTCTTCCTACTTGGTCAAGTCCAAAACACTGACATCAGACTGTGTAAGAAATGGAAAAAGAGAGAGAACCCAAGGGCCTAAAACTGATATATTACCCTAATGTAATGCTCCCTGGGCAGACGATTTACTACATACACTATCCTTTCGAAAGTTAGGGGTCAGTAAGACTTTTTATTTTTTTCAAATAAATTAATATTTTACTCAGAAAGGATGCATTAAATGAATAAGTAGTGACAGTTAGGACATTTACAATGTCATAAAAATGTCTGTTTCAAATTTATGCTGTTATTTGGAACTTTCTATAGCACCAAATCGGTATGAATGATTTCTGAAAAATCATGTGACTCTGAGACTGGAGCAAATGACGCTATATGAAATAAATTACATAAACTACCACAAAAATGACTGAATGCCTTATCAATTTTAATGTTCAACAGAACTGTTTTTATTTCAGTTTCAGTTGAATTAAATAATTGAATTTATCAAAATGGAACTTCTCAGTCTAATTAAAGTCTCAGTGTTATCTGTATTATGTTTGTAATAATCACTGTAATAATCAATAGTAATCATATCATACCATATATATCCTTTTGCAATTTAAACTTTTACATAGTTTTACATGACAAGATGGAAAGCATCTTATTCATATTATTGCAGAAACATCAAACACAACTGACCTGTGATTTCTCATTAGCTTTTAACTTCCCCAAACATCATAGTATGGCCAACATGTTTGGCACCAGTGCTGGGGTAAGATATAAGTTAAATATGTAAATTAAGTAACTCGAGTTATGTAATCAGATTACTTTTTTAAAGTAACCAGTAAAATAACGCATTACTTTTTAATTACATGTAACTCAAAAGTAATGTAACAGATTACTTTCCATGAAAAGTAACTAAGTAACATAATTTGTTACTTTTTAGGGAGTAATACAATACTTTAGCACGTTACCTTTAAAAGTAACTTTCCCCAGCACTGTCACTAAAACAAAGCAATAAATTACTGTTAAATAGTTTAACTTCAAATCTATGGAAACATTTCATTTGCTAATATAAAATATGGCTTCCTGCTTCTATGCAGAGTTATTGAACACCCACTTTACACTACTTGCTTAGTTCCATTAGTCTCCCCTGACACCGTCTTGCGTTTGATAGCATGTCTGCTTTATCTCATGGTCTACAGAGCCCATGCTATTAAAGGCACAGAGTTCCTCTTATCTTTGTGAGGGCTGCCGCCTATAAGAGCTAAGGGCAGGAGCGCGGCGATATGGCTCATTCTTATACTGAAGACTCCTTTTAAGATGTTCAGATAGGATTGCTACTAAATATGGTCTCTAAATAAGTCGTTCTATATGTCCTGTTGCTGCATCCTGACAGGTGTAGACATATCATGCAGTACAATACAGAAGGAGAGGCTTTAAAGAACTTTTTTTAACTTTTATTATCATTTACATGTAGGACTATTTCACTGTAAAGTAGTTCACACCTCACAAAATTTGGTTGTCAATTCACTATGTGATCCAGTTCTGTGCACACCTACTTCAAGTTAAAACTGAACTGAATTTTACAAAGAACAGCCCCAAAGATGCTTCGAAATAAGCTTTCTGATAAATAACGTTGACTTAGTTCAAAAGTCTTTGATTGCTTTAATATTATATTGGTCAAAAATAGTGGATACCAAAAATAGCAGTCTTCAGTTTGTTTGTAACTTGAAAACAGTAACTTTTTAGTAATATTTAAATGCAACTGTCACCTCTGAAACTTTATAGTGTGTACGCGGCCACATGACTGGCATTAGCGTTATTCAAAACGGTCTTCATAGAGCCACATTCCTAAATTCATTCCCTGGATCACTGAGCTTTCACCCAAGCCAACAATGGAGAAAGTAGTTTAGACATTTCCCGTGCATCATTGGGCGTACCCACAACCTGATCGAGGAAGATGAACTGAGACGTGTGAGCTAGCTAAAAATATCTTTTCTGAGTCTGGTATTGATTTTGAGTCAGTTCAAAGCCAGCTGATGTGCAGACATGAGATGAAACATAGCGCCTCTGTTTTTTTGGTACTATTCCCAAAAATACGTTCTTGTACGTTGTACATTTTACATTGAAAAGGGATGATTCATTCCGCAAAATTGTCTCTGGTTACCTTTTCTTACATTTTCCTACATTGCTTGTAATCCCTCAGGTGTAGTGCAGATGGTGTAGTACACATTAGATAAGCAACAGCTGTGACGTTCAGCACTGCCTGTTGCGTGACAGTCGAACAGCTGCATGTATTGTTAATTATAAGAGCTTTTTGCTGACCTCCATTGAGCAATTTCCATAAAATTATGCTTTCTGCAGTGCTTAGGCTTTTTTCCCCCTCAACAAAACATGAAAATGTGGCCAATAATGGTTTGCAGTATATAGTCTTAATTAACAGTCATAGTTAACTCAAAGGGTGCAAAACAGTTAATCTCCTTAAGTTACCAGCTGTCATCTCTGTGTACTGCTACAGTGTTTATTGTGCACATTGTTGCTTAGCAACTTCAAATCCATGCATTGAGGTGGGAAAGGGTGCCACAAACAGCATAATATCACAGCTAGGCTCTGTGAAAGTGAATGGGTCGTTTTCAGTGCACCATCTCTTTCTAATTGCTGGAGCAAGTGCAATGGCTTGAGTGTTACTGGATATTACTGCAAGACATGATGGAAAAATGGAAGGAAAAAAAATTGAGCTGATGAATTCTTCTTTAGCTCCTTGCTACCATCTTGTGGTATTATTATGCAATGTGGGTGTGGTGAATGGACAGGCAAATAACACTTTGTATATTATATAACAACTATCACAAGACAAATTTTAATGTTGGCTTGATAAAGAAAATACATGCTTTTTTGAATAAGATTAAAATCAGTTAATGTTGACATGGTCACACACCCATTGTAAACAATACATGTTCACAAAATCTGCAGAAATATGTACACCAGGCACTCATGCTGCCAAACTGCAATGGGGTTGGTCGTTTTTTTTTTTTGGTTTATTTATTTTATTTATTTTGATTTAACAGGCACAGTGCTCATTAATCAAATGCAACACACTGTAAATAAACCAGAGAATTTGCATCTGATGCCCCCTGCAGATTAAAAAGGCAACCTAAAAATCTGAAACACAGGTAATATATAATATATAAACATACAATAGCATTTACAACTACAAACAATAGCACTACTAAGGATAATAATGGCAGTAGCCTATCATTAAAAAAATACAACAAATGTATCCTTAAATGTAAAACAAAAAAAATGTACTTCTCCTTAAATCAGTTGGCAGAGTATTCCAATAACCATCTAAAATCTAAAAAAACAAGCAAGTATCAACCAAAAATGTAATATTAGTCAATAAAGTTACTAATATAAATAATATATTAGTTAGTTTAAGTTATTATAGTTAAAGATAGATAATAGTTAATAAACATCTGCACATTCTTAAACCAAAATGCATTGACATGGGAAATAAATGATTTCTACAATGAATGAATGAATGAAAATGTTTATGCTCATAACAAAATAATCTTAATTCAAGTGGAAAACAAGTTTATTTTGCTAACTCCTAATATTTTTTCTTGTTGTAAGCCTTTAATCGCTTGATTTTGACCTATCAGAAAACAAGACTAAATATCAATTGTATTATCATGTTCATGTAGCCTATCTTGATTTAAAAGACGTTGACAATATGTAGGAATCGTGTTGTGAGCATAGCCGTCATAAACCCAAACATAATAGCCTATGCCTTCCTGAATTTAATGGCAAATGGGAAACTTTTACACGGTTGTTTTCAGGTAAACAGCACTGAAATGATGTCCTGCATTGTTTTCTTCGTTTTTCTCCATTTCAAGCACATCTTGTTGTCACTAGGCAACCACGCGGTGGATGGGCATCTCAACAGATGTTTCTATTTTCTGCTCAAGTGAAGTTTAGGTGAAATCTCACATTTAAATAATAAAAAATATATATATTTAAACGACTACTTCCTGCTCAACCTACAGTCGCCAATTACGCCAAGCTTCCAGTGAACGAACAACATTGGAGTTATTTTAAGTAAGTCCATGGCTCTGCCTTTGTGCGTGCAGGCACCATGGGAAATGTACAACGCCTCGGCATTTGCACTAATAACAATAGAGCTGCAGTTATTTCTAGCCACCGACAGATGGGGCAGTCTCCGTGTGAACCGCAGCGAAGGAAAGAGTAGAGAAACAGATGGGAGGGTCAGGCCGCTGCCTCTCACTTTCAAACACACTCAGTGCATTTCAAACCTGTGCATGGACATAAACTGAACGGCGAAATTAGGGTTTGTTTGCGGACTCCTCCCGTGTTAGACGGGTCATGCTGTCTTCGCGAAGGTAATGAGCCGCAAAGCCCTCGGGTCTCGGCTGAGCAGCGCCCACAAACTGCAGCGAAACTGGAATGACTGGCAGCCCAGGTCAGTAGCGCACCACACGGCCGAGCGCTCGCACGACAGACCGAGGCTTCAGCGCGGGGTTGCTCTTCTGCGCCTCTTTATGAAACGCAGCAGCGGTCTGTCTCCTCGTGTAGAGACTTTTTTTAAAGCGTTCATCTCGCATCCCGTCGCACGATAACGAGGTTGAGCTCTGGTCTGTGGGAATAGTTAAACCGACAAGTGTCACGCGCGCATGTTCATTATTTCAGGCTGGTTAGCAGATGTTAGCATAAGCTAACTCGCAAACAATCGGCGAGCGCTGGCGATGCTGGGGCTTGTTCACCAGCCTTCGCTTGTAGACTGAGTGGAAATGTGAGTGTAGCAGCAGGGAATTGTGTGTTTTGAAAAACACGCCGATGTGTCGTGGCGTTCATTTGCGGTTTCTGAGGGGGAAACACGCATGTGGTCTGACGTTTAGCCACAAGCTGCACAAGGTTAACGTAATATTTCAACATTTGCGATGAAGTTATTAAAAGTCGATTTACGTTAACTTATGTGTATCGCAGACATACGGGACAGTATTCCTCTCATACTGATTTCTTTCTATTTAAACTTCTCCTGCGAAGCTCAAATCAATCGCGACGCTCATGTCACTTTGCTAACCAGCTCCATAATTTTCGTTGTGTCGCTTACGTTATTGTGATGCGGATTCCTAGGTTTAAAAACCTTACAATTTAGTTTAATATCTGCAATTTTTAAACCGCTTTAATTTGAACTTTCTCGTAGTTTAAATTGGACAAGCCAGGCGAAGCTTGGTCGAAGTCAGCCGAGTGTGCCTGTGTTTGTCTGGAGAGCTTAGGAATTGGCAAGCGAGTACATTGAACTTTGAAAGTATAAAATGTTTCATTTAATATCGTCTCCTAATCAAATAGTCAGTGTCCATTCGGTAACTTTAAACTCAGCACTTGATCCTTGTATTGAGGATGACCATTCACCGTTTTCAGATGAGTTGCATTGTTTTAAACCATGTGGGGGAAATGAAATCTCAGACGAACTGTCAATTGACGACTCATTATCCATAAGTCCCGGATGCAGATGCAATGTTTATGAATAGTCTTTGTCGATTTAATGTTTCGACGTGTGAGCGCTAAGGCTTTCTGCCATGTTAGAAAAGTTCTGTTAGTTTAACGTTTTGTGCAGGTGAGATAAATGATCAACTTTTTATCAGCTGTTGGAATTTAAAATGTTGTTGTTGTTATTATTATTAAAATTGTATTCACTCAAAAAAGGAGGTTAAGTTGTCTCATTCAGTTAGTTCACATGTTTCAAACCTGTATGGCTTGCTTTCTTATTTGAATTGCAAATTTTTTAAATAGATTTTTTAAGCATATCCTAGCCCCATTTTTTTCCCAAAATTAAAGTGAATGAGCAATTATTAGTAACATTATTTGGTCGTTAACAGGTGTTATTTATTGTTCATTGAACTGGCAGTGTGTTACTTTTGCACATGAATGGATATTTGCTTTGAGGTCAGTAAGATATTCTAAAAATAAAAATATTTACATAAAGTGTGTTAAATTGATTAAAAGTGGCTGTGAAATCTTAATGTAATTTCACACTGGAGTAATGATGCTAAAAATTCAGTTTTGCCAAACGGTAACAAAACAAAAAGGGGTCACCTCTGGTTATGCTTTTGCATGCAGATATCAACGTGAATATGGACATAAATTGCTGTAGCCACTAATAGCGTATCGAATGTTTTTCAGAGGCGAAAGTTTGTCAGTCAGCCAGGACGGTGTGAAGAGCAGTGTCTCCAGAGACCGTGGTTCAGAAGTTCTTTTTGACATCCTGCACTCCGACCAGCCTGGCACCCCACCACTGCACCATGACGCCTTCACTGCCACAGACATACTCAAAGAAGGAGGTGTTTGCTTCATGGCCCTTTGTTTAGCCTGGCTTAAATCAGCTGGATTATGTCAGCCAGTGTATTTCACCTGCATTATTTTCAACATCAATACCATGTGTCGTTCGGCTGGTCCGGTTTCTGACGGAATATTTGATTCCTCATCTATGTGTCACACTGGTTAAATTTCCTTTTTTAGAAATGGAAAGAGAAAGTCAGAGAGTGTTTTTGTTTTTTGGAAGGTCCCAGAGGTGCAAATAAATCCCCAATTATGTTTTTTATCTTTTGTGAATATAATATATTTGTTCTATTGGTTATTTGCTTTATTTTTAATAGAGAAAAATTAAATAAAACAATTTAGATTATGCCATATATATTTGTTTTTGTGCTCTGCTTACAAAAATAGAACCTACGTTAGTGACATCATTTTCCAGCGTGTGGTTTCTTTTAATGTCTGTTGTTTTTATAGGATTTTAAGAGTGTAAATGTTATTCCTTTAGAGAAGGGAACTGACAGTATTCTTGGTTTCTAGGTGGATATGACGCTGATGGAGGCCTCTCTGAAAATACTTATGGTTGGAAGTCGCTGGGGCAAGAGTTGAGAATCAATGATGTGACTACTGATATAACCACTTTTCAGCATGGAAACCGTGCTTTAGCTACAAAGGACATGAGGAAATCACAGGGTACATTCACATGTGTTCAGTGTTCATACATAGCTTGTTAGGAATCAATTACCTTGGTGCTTAAGTGGGCTGGTTGAATTCATTTATTTGCTAGCATCGCTTTCTCTTTCATGTCCCAGACCGACCGTTGGCTCACTCTGAGGAGTCCCGTCTGGCCAATCTTTTGCGGAGAGTGTCACGGGAAGATGACCGGGAACGCAGACTGGCCACTATGAAACAAATGAGGGAGTTCATTGTGCACTCTGAAAATAAAGTGGTACGGTCTGACATGTTCAAAAGGAGTTTTTTGTGACTATAGAATTAAACCGTTTTTAATCTGCTGTTTGTATTCGTACATTACAGGTCCTGGTGAAACAGTTGGATTCCATTTTGAGCACCCTGAATGACATTTTGAATGAGAGGTATGACTGGACAAACTATTTTTAACACAATGGGGGGGGGGGTTATCACAATTCACTCCACTGAGGGTATATTTAGCACTTCATTTTATGAAGTGTTATGAACACCTTACTTAGTCCCTAGTGATAGACAATCTAACCAGCCATCATTAGATTTTACAGACACCCACCACAGGATATGCCAATCAACACCATGTTGTGTATGCTTTTCAGTGTTTCCCACAGACTGGTACCTTGTGTGGTGGCATATATGCAAATTAATTAGGTTCCCTTGTAACACTGTACACAAAACAGCTCTCCGTTTACAAACGCTGCTTTATCAGACATTGTGTACAAGATAAAGTAAAAAAAGACATCCAAAATTTTCTGAAGACAGTCGGGCTTCCTAATAGATATATAATGATATGAAAACACCACAATCGAGTTTTGATTCTGAAACATGCATTGCTCATGTTTATTCGACGAAGTCAAAGCGTTTTGAAAAATCTGCGGTTAGTTTTGATATTGTGGCACGTTTCTACAAATAAATCAATGTATGGGAAAAACTGCTTTTAAACAGTTATGATTACTATATCTTACTATACTGCTATTTTGAATACAAGTGTATCTCCCCAGCCGAAAAAACCCTGTGTAATAAGCAAAGTTAAATATGGAATTGTACAGGTCCTTTTTAAAAAATTAGCATATTGTGATAAAGTTCATTATTTTCTGTAATGTACTGATAAACATTAGACTTTCATATATT
>JAUYWG010000832.1:0-11442 GCA_034779775.1 Enteromius afrohamiltoni | reverse complement strand
GTCTGTGTAGATATCTTGCCTGTTCCTAGGGGCCGACCGTCGAGGGCTGCCACGGCGACAGAAGGGGTACATGCAAGGCATCTTATTTAGTCTATTTTTAAGAAGGTTTTGTTGATATAGTGAGTGCACATGAATAAAACTATTTGCAGTTTAAATACAGCCAACGGACGCTGGTTAAACAAGCAATGCCTCCACGCTGACAGAACCTTTTCAGAATACTCACCGTGACCGCTTGGCCCTGCTACCCTACTCACCTGGATGCACAAGCCTCACGAATCACACGGACACTGGGAAGAAGGAAGAGCACCAGAGAACCGACCGCCAGCCACGCACCACTTTCATTATCACAGTTTGTTCATCTGTTTCACTAATAAATCCACCCTTCAGGGGTTGCACTCAGTTCCTTTGTTGTGTTGTCTTTGCCTGGTGGCGACATCTGGTGGAGAATGCGGGCAAGTTAAACCAGTGCAAAGACACCGGCAAGGGACAGAAAGGAAGTTTCTCACTGTTGTTTGCACCCCCCACTTCTTCGTGGCTCATCCGCTCTCTTTTTCTCACGCAGGCGAGCTCCCCTTTTCACCGGGGAAGCTCAGCAGGCTTATTTTTTACTACGACCTGGAGATTTCAATGATTATTATGCCTTGAAAGGAGAAGTGCTCTCTAGATTGGGGCTGTCACCAGTTGCCGCCACCCAACAATTCCACGAGTGGGAGTTTAAACCGCGCCAGCCGGACTGCACCCAAGCAGCTGATCTTTTACGTCTAACGGAACACTGGTTATTAGAAGACGATCCCCCAGCCCGACGAGTGACGGAGTGAGTGGCGATGGATCGGATGTTATGCTCTCCTCCGCAGCCACTGAAGCAAGTGGTCAGAAACAGGGGGCCTTGATCAGTGCAGGATCTGGTGGAGGCCATTGAGCTGGCGGAAACACACATCCACCGGGAGGCTGGGGAGAGAGCACCGCCTTTCCCCCGAAGGGTGGCCCAGGAGCGACATCCGCTCGAGGGTACCCAGCGTCCAGTACAGTGGCCGCAGAGCCCCAGCGACGAACCGGTGCCTACTGATCCACCGACTTCGCCGACGAAAGCCTGGATGGCGGGCTGTGTGGTCCATCAGGAGGCACCCAGGCCCGGCCCCAGCACGCGGATTGAAGTCCAGGCCCGAAGCTATGCAGCCCTGTTGGACTCGGGCAGCACTATCACCCTAGTCCAGCCCGAGGTGCTGGGATCCCGGCCAGTCTCTAAAGGAGAACTGCCTCTCTCGGGGGCCAGGACCAGCGGGTCGCTTTAAGTCTCCACGAGCCTGTGGTTGTTAGCAACAACCCCCATCTGTCGGCCACCCAGAAGACGGAGCTGCAGCACCTGGTCTGTCAGTTCCAGGATGTGTTCTCGGAAGCCCCCGGACAACCCTCTGTAATACACCACGACATCATTACTCCTCCAGGAACGATCGTCTGGCAAGGGCCTATCGAGTCCTTGAGGCCCGCTGGCAAGCTATCGAGGAAGAGGTTCAGAAGATGCTCAAGCTGGGGATAATCGAGCCCTCACGGAGCCCATGGTGCAGCCCCATTGTCTTGGTCCCAAAACCCGATGGCAC
This sequence comes from Enteromius afrohamiltoni, assembly GCA_034779775.1. Taxonomy (NCBI): domain Eukaryota; kingdom Metazoa; phylum Chordata; class Actinopteri; order Cypriniformes; family Cyprinidae; genus Enteromius; species Enteromius afrohamiltoni. The sequence continues at coordinate 9,844 of JAUYWG010000832.1, read as the reverse complement.
CCTCCGGTTCTGCAATGATTACCGTTGGCTGAACGAGGTGTTGCAGCTCGACATCTACCCCATGCCCCGGGTGGACGAGCTCCTCGAATGCTTGGGAAGGGCCCGGTTCATCACCACCTTGGACCTAACGAAAGGATACTGGCAAGTCCCTCTGTCCAAAGATGCCAAACCTAAAACTGCCTTTTCAACCCCCTCAGGCCACTGCCAATAACGGTCCTTCCCTTCGGCCTCCACGGGGCTCCAGCCACCTTTCAGCGGCTCACTGATGTCGTCCTTCGGCCTCATCAAGCCTACGCAGCAGCCTACTTAATGACATCATGATCCACCTAGATCGACTCCGGAGTGTGCTGAGGGATCTCCGGAGGGCCAAGCTTACTGCCAACCCCCCCAAATGCCATCTCGCCATGTCTGAGGCCCAGTACCTGGGTTTCACAGTTGGACGCCCCAGGAAAAGAAGGTCAAGGTGGTTCTGCAAGCTCCCCGACCTTTCACCAAAACCCAGGTACAGGGTTTTTTACCTTTTTGGGGTTGGCGGGTTACTACAGATGCTTTATCCCCAACTTCTCCTCCTTAGCTGCCCCTCTGACAGACCTGACAAGGAAGGGGCATCCGGAGAAGGTAGTATGGACTCCAGAAGCAGAAGAGGCGTTCCTGTCAATCAAGCGGGCCCTCACGATGGAGCTAGCGCTCCGGGCCTCCAACTTTAACTGCCCCTTCCTTTTACAGACGGATGCTTCAGACACGGGACTCAGGGCCGTGGTCTCCCAGGTCCAGGAGGGAGAAGAGCATCAGTCGGAAGCTGTCGCAGGCCGAGAGAAACTACGCCGTTGTAGAGAAGGAAGCCCTCGCCATCAAGTGGGCAGTCCTGGAGTTTAGGTACTACCTCCTCGGCCATAAATTCACTCTTTATACTGACCATGCTCCCCTACAGTTGATGGCCCGGGCCAAGGACACCAATGCCCAGTTCACTCGGTTGTTCCTGACGCTCAAGGACTTCAACTTTGATGTCCAACACCGCTTCGGCCGTCTCAACAACAACGCCGATAGGCTCTCTCGGCTCTGGGCAGCCTATGCAGGTCTGTCAGGGGACACTCCCCACCCACCCCCTGTTTCCCCTCTTTGCAGATCCACCAGGACCGGGACGCTGCTTAGAGGGGGGGAGTGTGGCGAGATTCCCCGCAGCTCATCAGTGTCACCTTGGCAATTATTGGGAGCACCTGGGAACAATCAGCGTGGGCCAATCGGCCATGGGGGAAACCAGTTTAAATACAGTCAACGGACGCTGGTTAAACGAACAATGCCTCCACGCTGACAGAAAGTCAACGCTTACACTGCTTTCTGCTTACCTTTTCAGAATACTCCCTGTGACCACTTGGCCCTGCTACCCTACTCACCTGGACGCACAAGCCTCACGGATCACACGGACACTGGGAAGAAGGAAGAGCACCAGAGCACCAACCGTCAGCCACGCAACACTATCAATTATCACCGTTTGTTCATCTGTTTCACTATTAAATCCACCCGTCGGGGGTTGCATTCAGTTCCCTTGTCGTGTTGTCTTTGCCTGGTGGCGACAGTACATACACACACACACACACACCTCTGTGATTCGCATACACAGAGTTGGGCACACATAAACACACGTCCTCTGTGGCCCGGGGTGCTCAATCACGGCGAAAGCTCTGGAGAAAAGAGAAAGGCATTTATTAATAGTTTATTATTTATATATAGTTTTGAAAATGACTAATATGACAGAATTTTGGATGGATAGTATGTACATTGGGACGCAGGCTCTGATTCATTCTGAGATCCTACAATGTCATGTTTGGACTTTTAGAGAGAAAAAAAAACTCTGCGAAGGAAAGGTAGATGGAACGCAGCACAATAATCACTTTACCTCAAATATTTTGCTTTCATAATTATTAGAAACCAAATAACAAAGACGCATTTTAGAATACATTGATAGTATACAGAAATGTTTGGTGAGGTGTAATTTACAAGATATAAATGGTCATTTATTTAAATAAACTGTATTCTCTTCATTTCTCCAGTAACCCACCCAAAGCAGAGTGAACCAGGTTCTGGGCATCCCTGCTATCAAGAGCATCTGCATTTTTATAAAAACAATAATGATAACGAAGAAGAAAACTTCTTAAATACAGCTCTTATGAAAGTGCTTTGGCCTCTCCTAACCTTTGTTGTAAACTTTTTCCCCAAAGACCAGGAGACGTTTGGATATCTTCAAGCAGATGTTCCTCTTTATTGAGAAGCTAGCTATGGTCTGTGATACACTGTAGTTTATATACATTTAAAGGAGGAGGGGTACAGAGAGGTGGAGACAATTGAAACAAAGCATGCAAATACAGAACAGCAACGTTACCTAGCCTTGATCTATTTAGCAGACACGTGTCATTCAGATGCACAGGTGCTAATCCAATCAGCCTGAAACAAACGCTGCCTGACCTGATCTTAGACGCTCATCTTTACCTCAAATTGTAAAACACAATGTATCATACGTTTTGTTTAAAAAAAGAAAAGGATTGGAAAATTTCCATATTTACTTTCCTTCATAACAACCTAAACTCAAGTCAAATCAGTTTTATTTATATGGCTCTTTTAACAGTACAGACGGGCTCAGTGGGGGTCAGTTCTGCTCAGCAGTTCATCAAAGTGATACATATACATAAGAAAAATCATAAAATGGCACAGTGATATAATTCACACCAGTATGTCTTTCCTCACGTAATTTTAAACGTTTAAAGTTTGTAAAGAACATGAACGTGGTTTCTCCTTTAATGAACTTTCAGACTTGAAGCCCATAAAAATGTTTTTCCACACTGATCACATATGAATGGTTTCCCTGTGAATCCTCTCATGTCTTCTCAGGGTTCCTGATCGACTGAATCTCTTGTCACAGTGTGAACACTTGTAAGGTTTCTCTCCAGTGTGGATCATCTCATGCTGTTTCAAATGATCAGATCTAACAAAAGTCTTGTCACACTCAAAGCACATATATTCTCTCACACCAGTGTGTTTCGCCTGATGTAGTTTTAAACTCGGCAACAGTGAAAAACTCTTTCCACACAAAGAACATGAATATGGCTTCTCCTTTGAATGAATTTTCAGATGATTCTTCAGACTTTCAGCCCACAAAAATGTTTTTCCACACTGATCACAATCATACAGTTTCTCTCCAGTGTGGATGTTCATGTGCATCTTAAAAGTTGATGAATATCTGAAACTCTTCCCGCACTGATCACACTCATACGGTTTCTCTCCAGTGTGGATCATCATGTGATTGCGGAGACTCTGTTTGTTTATCAAACTCTTTCCACACTCTGTACAGAGGAAAGATTTCTCATCTCTTCTCTTCTTTAAATCTTTCTGTTTGGTTTGAGAGTTACTCCAGTTCTCTCCAGTTTTGACATGATGTTTCTCCTCTTCATTCAGTTCTTCATTCTCCTCACTTTCTTCAATCAACTCTAAAATGAAAGTAAAATGTTTATTTTCAGTAAACCAAAGAGAAATGTGGAGGAAAAGGACATAAAAGTAAACCCTGTTGTAACAATGCAAAAGATTCAGAACCAAATTACAGGGGGGTAAAAAAAGAAAGACTGATTTACGTGCAGATGATGTGTTTTTATATACAGCAAAGGCAGAGTGGTCTATTCCTCCGCTTTTAAAGCTTTCAGAATCATTTAATAAACTCTCAGGTTTCACAAATAAATTGAGATAAAAGTGAGATTATGCCTCTGACAGAAGATTTGATGAATAACTTTTTACTGATATAGGGGTCAAGACTAGGGGTGCACTCAGAGTTTTAAATAAGTTCATCATTTATTTATGTTTCTAACAAAGAACACAAGATATCCTAGAGATGAAAGGTATACTAGTCACCTGCACTTACATTATACGCTGCTGCTGCGTTCAGTAAAGCCAGCGTGTTTAACGCGCCTCATAATTCGCACGAATCGGGCTGCAGGATGTCTAATTGCGTCTTTGCATTGACGTAACATGTACATGACTCGCGCTTAATGCTTCATTCGCGTCTGGTGTGAATGCAAGAATGAATGTCTTGTTACACCCAGGAATGCATTTATTTATTTAATATAATCGCAACATTTTCTGTAAAGTAATCGCATAGACTGACATTGATTGTGATATGACTAATTGAGCAGCACTAATCAACTCTAAAGAAGAATTAGAAGCAGCAGAATAAAGAAGGACGCCTCACATCTGGACAGCTGGTGAGGAAGGCGGGCTCTATTGAGGACCGTCTCACATCAGTGTCATAGAGGAAGGCCCTGAGCAGGCTCCTGTACATCATAGAAAATCCACAGCATCCTCTCCAGACAGAGAAGCAGCTTCAGTGACTGCCCTGCTCCACTAACACACTGAGGAAGTTGTCTCTCCTCTATTGGACTCTTTAACTTCCCTCGGGGTGGGTGAAGTCAGTGCTGACACTACTCTCTCTCTCTGTACATTTAACCACACACTACACACACTACATCACACACACACAACAGTTAGTGTCACATCAACTAGGTCTGTAACCTTTACACATGACTTAAAATCTGCTAAACTGCTTGAAGCTTTATAACCTCAGTGTTCTTCAGTCTCACAGATGAAGGATGAAGAATAATCACCGACCTGTTTGTTCTTCAGTGTGCTTCATTCTGCAGGGTTCTGGATCTCTCATGTTCTCTCTGTCCTTCAATAAACTCTGTCTCTGCAGATTTCTCTTCTTCACTGAAAACATTTACCAGAACATTAAAATCTGTGTTCACCCAGAGCGAGTATTAACATGTTTAAGAGAGAAACAGATTCACACACTAACAGTTATTTGAGGGTTTTTATGATCATTCATATCATCACAATAACACTGAGAGGAAAGGCGGAGGAATATAAAGATCAATTAAGAAAGATACTAGTGTAGGATGAGAGAAGAAATCACTGAATAAAGTTATTTTTATTTTTATCATATTCTTTGTTGTATTTCCTGAGTTCCTTTGGGATTCTTCAGCTTTTAAGAACCATAGATATCTTATACGGGGTAGACGCGCCTTGGGGCCTCTCAGCATACGGCAACATGGCCGCCATCTTGTGTCGGGATCCAAAGTTTCACAGCATTCAGATCAGCTCTGAAGATGCCGGACTTTTGTGCTGCATGTGGATGTTCAAACGAAAGAAATGAAACAAACAAACAGTAAGGGATAACACTGTGTGTTTTATGACACTGTGGTTACCAAATTATACTGTCTCAGTGTCATGTTTCAGTCATTTCTGGACGACCGCACGTAACGTAGTTAATCCATGCTAGCGTAAGTTAGTTAGTTACCCATGCTAGTGCAAGTTGTTTTAGCCAGTTATGAAAACCAACAATGAACACAATGTATTTATATCGATGACGACGTTCACACATAAACTATAACATTAACCGTGTGAAGAACGATACCGCTTGGGGTCACTTTCAGAGCGATTTGAGAACGATAAAAAGCTAGAAGCTAATAGTCAACCAGAACCCATCACATTTTAGCCATACATTATTTAACACTTGGAGAGTTTGCTTGTCAGTGGTCAGTGCGGACGCTTTGATTTGCTGTCGTCCTCCTGGTGAATGAATGCCCGTTCACACTGCTGTCACGTGACTATGTCCCTTGCAGTACACTACAGAAGAGCTATGGAAAATGATTTGGGAGATTTTGTTTGTAGATTCAGAGCCGTCAGTCAAGGGCTATAGCGCTCAGGAGAGAGGGGTTTGAGCCAAAAGACCGCCCCGTGCTGTGCAGCTGTCATTTACGGCCTGAAGATTTTGGTTTTGTGCATGTTTAGAACAAATTAATTAATTATGTAGGTGTGTCTAAGTATTGTAACGTTATATGATATATCACATATTTATGATATGGACTTATAAATAAAATAATTAATCTATGTTCTATCATAAATATATGTCTGATATTTATAATAAACCAAACGGCTTGAAAATCGGTTGAAAAATAAGCAGATGAAGGTGATTTTAATCGTTGATAGTTCTCTGCCAATGTTAACTAATGCAGAGTAGACGCGGCTTCCCCCGACACAAGATGGCGGCAATCCTATTGGCTGGCGCTCATTGTCCATGTTCTGATTTCTGCAAATCAGTTTGAGCGAACAGACAGTGTTAGAGTTAGTATCACAACCGTTTTGAATGATTAAATATGATGATTTTTACAACATCTCAGTAAACAGAAAGTTTTATTTCCCCAAAATAAATAATTCCTAACAATAAGTAAAATTCGACAGAAGTTAGGTTTCCCTGGTCGTTGTTAAGATATGTTTATCTTATAATGGAGGGAGATATTATTCAGTCGATCTCGTTCTTTTAACAGTAGTTAGTGATCATTACAAGGAAGGTTTGACAGAAGCGGGTTTGTGATGAACAGATGAATAAAGAGCAGGATCTCAAACACCTCACATTCATACACGAACACACAGAAGCACAACCTCTCGTGTTTTCCTCACATGCTCGCTATCTGTTTATTCAGAGCATCAGCAAACACAGCTAGCTCTGTAACCGATGAAAACTCGCATGTTGTTACATCCACAAACAGCTCATTTCACAATTGTGCTCAAATACACGAAATAAAGCTCAACTCACCTCAGAAGACTGGAAGCTGTGGGAACTGATGATGCTTTAAAACACCTTCAAACACAGAAGATATCAGACACACTCAGAAAATCCGCTCTCTCGTTCAAACACAACAAACACAAGCTCCTCCTCTTCCTCTCCTCCTGTCCTGATAAACCTGTTCATTCTTCTTCTTCTTCTTCGGTGTTTATTATTAGCTTGTAGGTGCATTACCGCCACCGACTGGACTGGAGTGTGGACAGAACACATGCTTATACGATAAATAAACAGTTAAATAAAATGAATAGTGAAAAGGAAAAAAAGGTGTCTAAATTCTTTTATTTAGAATAAATCTAAATTCTGTTTCTTTAATAAAATGTTGTCATATATGGCTTTTTCCTTTAGTATACCTCTTGTGGAAAAGTCTTTGTGCTCAACATTAATTAGTGACTGAATAAAACGACGTCTTTGATTGTTATATTTCCTGCAGTGAAGTATCACATGTTCAGCTGTCTCTGGTTGACTGCAGTAATTACATTCTCCAGTTGGATGCTTGCAATTTTAAACAGTGTATTATTCAGTCCTGTGTGACCTATTCTCTGACGAGTTATGATATTCTCTTAATTTCAGTTCCTGCTCTCCCTTCTCCCGGCACCAACCTGTTGTTGAATAGTGTATAAGTGTCTTCCTGTTTCGTTATCATGCCAGTGTATTTGCAATACTGATTGTGCATATTTCCTGATGATCACTTTAGTTTCTGTTTTATTTAATGGAACTAATACATCTATCTGCTTTAGACTTAAAGTTAGCCAGAATATCCACCATGTCATTTTCTGTCACACCAACATGAGCAGGAACCCAAATAAATTAAACTGATAAACCCATCAATTAAAGATTATATAATTTATGGAATATTTCATTCATTACGTTCATCCTAAAAGATGATCTGCATGATTTTATGCTTTCCAGTCCTGAGTAGCTATCAGATGCAATGGCTATATTATTAATTTGCTTCTCCTCTGTCCACTGCAGAGCCAGTAAAATTACCAATAGTTCTGTAGTATAGATTGATAAATGGTCAGAAACTCTTTTCTTAATGTGGGAGTCATTCACTGGAATATATACGGCTGCACCAGCATGTCCTGTCTCTGGGTCTTTTGATTCGTCTGTAAATAAAAACACTGAATCTTGGAAATGCCTTTCAATATAATTCTGCACTACATACTGGAAGTTGTATAGATTGGTCTTTAATTTCCTGTTGTATACTGAGGTCAATGGTTGGGAAGGGGAATAACCAGGGAGGGATGGAGGATATTGAAACTGTGTCGCTGTACTGTACTTGACCCTATATTCCTCGCCTTTGCATCACCTATCCACCCAAAACTCATAAAGTTACTTTTATTATGTTCCCAACAGTCTGTCAGTACATTATTGACCGGATGTGAGGCACCATGTCCCTGGATATTCACCCAATAGGCCAACATTAACTTAATTCTTCTTATACCTAAAGGCATTTGTCCCAATGTAATCTTCAGTTAGTTGTCCATTCACATCAATATTATGACTTCCCCATAAGGTATTATAAGAATTAAAATCACCACACTACACTACTTTGTCATGCAAAGGACCAACAACAGCTTCTAAAATAATTTCACTTAATTTCTCACATGTGCAAATCGTGGCAGCTAACAAAGGCCACAACAACTCGGCGAGACGCCATCTCGTTGTGCATCAGCAACTCGCCCCGCCAGTCAAGCTGTCTAAACTCTGGATACACGTCCAAGCTGGACCAAGAGGACCCCGCTCTCCTTCCAGTCCAGCCAGCCTGAATTCCCATTCGAGGCGGCAGGCCAGCGCACTCTTAGTTCTCTTTCCACTCGCCCCCCACCAAAGCAATCTGATTGAAAGAATCGACATTACTCACCACTCGCCGGCCCCTCCGCAATTTTCCTCAGCCCCGAAAGCAAATAAAGCCCAGTGTTGCACTTCCCAATCACAAGTAGCAAGGTAGTGTGGAAATGGCCGGCACCGCCAGATGATGTTATACATAAGCCGCATATCCATGATGCCAGTACAGCATTTCTTTAGTTCTCCATCAGAAGCATCTCAATGTACCCCCAACTCTATCTGAGACACTCTCCAGTCCCACTTTCCCAGAAGCTCAAGTCCAACTTCCACAAGAGGCAAAATACCCCCCGGCCTCTAACAACTTAGCCCAGCTGCTATTCCCATGCGATTGGCCTTTCCCAGTAGTCAAACTCGCCTCCCATCTTTAAGCCGCCCCCAAACAAGGCGGGGCTTCCTGTTCTGCCAGCACCCTCCTCCGCGCCTTCTTTGGGGGGGCAAGTTTGGCTGCTGTCCTCTCCTGCTGCTTTTGGGGGGTGATAAGGGTCCAAGCCGAGCTCTATCCTCGCTAGGGTTACAACCAGTAGGCCTCGGAGTCCGCCGGGCTCTTGGCTCACCCCCCAGGACAGCACGGCAAACTCGCTATATTACTTTATTATGAGAAAGTGCAAACTCTTGTAATGTTAAGTAAAGGTAGTGAAGCTGAAGTAAAGGCACTTTTATAAAATTAGGTATTTAAAAAAAACTATAGCCACAAACTTGTGTCTTTAGTGACAACTACTGAATGTTTTAAAGATTAATAGGCTATACAATAATCCCACAGTTCTGACACAGTCTCTCAGATGGACACTGTATGTGATTTGTTAAAAAATAGTATTTACAGTACTTAATTGTCACCTATGACTAAATATCTTTGTAAGCGTGGTTTCACTCCAGCAGTTCATTAAATAAAGAAACTCGTCTGTGATTCCTATTCTATTCAACAACACAGCAAAAATCATAATTTTGGATATTTTTAATCCATACAATGTCTTTTTTAACAGCAACCATTAAATATGCTAAACTGCTTAAAGAATAATAACAATGTTCTTCAGCCTAATGAAGAATCAAGAATAAACACCAACCTCTTTGTTCTTCAGTGTTCAGCTTTGCTTTGCGGTTTTGGCTGACTTCCTAAAGCAGCTGACAGGATGCAACATCTTTCAGCTCTCAAACATTCTCTGCAGAAACCAGCATGTTCAGATAACTAAACATTTCTCAAATGCACAATAAAGGCTACATTCTTTAATACTCATTTTTCCAATACACCTTCCATACACACTATAAGTCCTTACACAACCCAACGTGTTTAAATTGAACTGGAAATTAGGTGCTGGGCGTCCGGCCAGAGGA
>JAUYWG010000831.1:12895-45111 GCA_034779775.1 Enteromius afrohamiltoni | reverse complement strand
AAATATATGTTTAAATAACTAAAAATTCATTGTTTTAAAGATTTTAATAAATGTTCAATATATATACTTTTTCTACTCTTTTACAAATGTTACACTCACATTTGAGTAAATTAATTATTATTATATGTAAGATAAAAGGATTTTACAGAAATCATTTACAGAGCAGTCAAAGTCACAGCGGCAAAAAAATACCACCCATATCATATAACCACCCCATCAAAAGACTGACACACATGCAAAGCTCTGGCGGGGTTACAAATCAGCTGTCATTCAATCCCAGCGATTTGGAATTCCAACCGAATCCGTTAAGTATGTTTTGGAAAAGATGACAGTCTGTCACACAGCATCAGATGAATTAAAACCTGACTGAAGCATTTGACTAACTCTGAACAGATACCAACTGACCAGCTGGCATGAGTGATTTACCACAGTCTTTCAGTCTGATTTGGACATGTGTATCAAATCAAGACATTTAATACCTTAAAGTGCTATTGATCACTGGGCGACTTGAGTGGAATAACTTGGCCTGCTGTTTCTCCTGATTTAATAATGTATGAAGCTGTAGACTGTAATTAATGCCAGGCTGGGATGAGATGGCACTGAAGGACAGAAGATGAAGAGATGTTTTAATCAGGACTCATCCGAAGCACCCCAAACCGCATCTCACACCACTTCACATCTGAACATCTAATCTTGATCGAAATCTCCTGGATTAAAGATAGATTTTTTACCCACTAGGGGGCGCTAGGATATTGCTTAGGCCTCAGAAGAACATCCATATGCCCATCACTACACATGACACATTCATTTCCACTAAAACCTCTGAGAGGCAGACAGAGGGAGTGAGGGAGATGTCTTAGAGAGCCATAAATGCAACACTGCGCGCAAAAATGCAAAACACCTGCGAGCAACATGCTTAACGCAGCGACCTGCCAGGATGTGATCAAACATGGCAGACCATGAGCTAACTGTAAGATGTAAGAGGCGAGTGAAAGCGCCCTCACCCCTCCTCGCTCTCTCTTTTTACAAGGGCAGAAATAAGGGGTGTCCAAAAACATTAAACCAGCAGAAATACTTTCACAGCAAGCAGGTTATTTATATGTCTGATGTGATGTCATGAATGAGCATCACTCTCTTTCTCTCGGTTTGTACTGTAATCTGTTTCCCGGAGGATTCGAGCTGCACGCCAGCAATGTTTAAAAGTAGCACTCAAAACTGCTCCAGATGAAGGATAGTAATAATAATCACATGCTATTTTGGAAGTAACAAGCATAAATAAATTTGATTCCTTCCAAAAGCCTCTGAAGGATGTTGAATTCATATTCACCTCAAGAAACCCTCCCATTTTTGTGACTTCAATGCAAGAAAGAGAGAACGAAAGAAAGAAAGAGAGCTCGTAACTCACAGAGAGAGACGAAGAGATTACTCTAACATGTGTCTTCCCTTCATCTCTCCATTCCTCAGAAAACTGCTGTTTCCCATCCGAGCACAGCTGCACACATTTACAGTTATAGAGAGAGAGAGATGGGGAAGTACCACACTCGTTTAGTGATCCACTCTTTCCTCTCTCTTGTGCCGTCTCTGCCGAGGGACTTCCCAAAAGAATTTTTAGGAGAAGTGGACACATGACGGTCAACAGAGTAGAGGAAAATGTCTAACTTGCTGGTGATTTACTTGTTCTGTTCGTGTTTAAAATGAGCCTTCACATACAAACCGAACACATATGATGGCATCTGATCTGTATATGTAAGTGTGCGTGTGTGTTACTAAACCGTTCCGTCTCCATGCAGCTGTAGCCAATAGACACTTTTCAAAGAGACTTTTGTTTTACATATCTGCTTTTCTTTTAACTGCATTTTAAAGGAACAGTTCACCCCCAAACCAGTTCCAAACCAGTATGGCTTTCTTTCTACTGTGGAGCACAAAAAGACACACGCTGGACGCTTTTTCAATGTAACTAAAATAAAATTGCCCTTTCAAGCTTAAAAAGGACGCAAAACACCATAAAAGTAGCACTTTGAAGCAATATGATTGTTTTGCATGTGACAGATCATGACATCCATCTTGACACATTCATGGGTTCATGAAATGTCCAATCTGTCAGTGTATCTTTCTTACGAATAAAATAATTATTTTAAATATTAAAGGAAACGTTCACCGAGATGACCAGGATTACTGACCCATATTGTTTCCAACCTGACCTTCTTCTAAACTAACACTTAATGAATCATTTGACTGTATGATAGGTTTTAATATTTGTTCAATGTTCACTAATCTGACTAATGTAACTCATAGATTCCATTTTCCAACCACAGTTGTTCTTACTGGAGATTATCAATAAAAAAAAACTTCTATTTTCATATGTTTTTTTAACACTGTAGAACACTTGGAATATACGTAGTTAACAAGCTGTAATAATTATTTTCATGCTGCTTTTACACAATGGTGCTTTTTCATCGATTTATAAGGCTTCTGCAAAAAATGTGTGTTTGCATAAGATTTTCTTAAGAATTTCTCCTTTTGGGTTCCACACATAAAAGAGCCATACTGGTTTGGAAGGACAGCACAATTTCTGTTTGTCGCTTTCTCGCCATAACAACCCAAACAACAAGAGCATCAGTGTGTCACATTTCGGCCTGGAAACTGAAGGTGAGATCATGGCAGAATCTGTGTTGTGTGTTGATTACAGTGACTCATGGATGTCCTCTGAACCCCTGCAGTGATTCCTGTCTGTGTGACAGCACTGTATAGGTCTTCTCTGCAGAGAGGAGCATGAGATCATGCTTGTTTTTAAAGTAACATGCCAGTATGATAAAAGAGGTTATGAGAACCCCATTTTAATGGTTTCTGGTATGTATGACACCTGTCTTTGTGTGCTCTTCCCAAGACTGCTACACATGCCTTGCTGAGACTCTTGTTAGTGTCAGTCGCACCGACTGAAGGTATCTGGATGTGTAATGCATAACAGACTCTTTAGCTAGTCTCATTCTCACTGTCTCACAGTCACTTTTTGTGGAGGTTTAGTATGTTTCCACAGCTGTTAAAGTGAATGGTGATCAGGCAGAGACAAGCTCCAAAAATCTTAAAAAAGCACCATAAAAGCAGAACAGTGTCGCTATTGTTAACTAAACCTATTGAAAATGTAAATAAAGCCGAAATAAAAAGTAAATATAACTTATATAATTTTAACTTAAAAAATCTTCAACAGAATTTCAGAAAATTAAAGCAACTAACTGAAAATAAGTTTACTAAAATTGAAAAAAAGCACATAAGACTGAAACTTAACAAATTCAAAATCTCTTGCACTTCTCAAATCTCATGCAAATTTATTCATTTTTATTTTTAAACATGCAAAACCTTGTTCTGCTGAGCTTATTGCAAACTTCACTCAAATGATATTTGAGAGCAATTGACTTTCTTCAAAAAAAAAAAAAAAAATTATCAAACAGAAACCATATTCATTTGGAATGATTGGTAGCTAAATTTTTATTTAATCTTTAATGAAATTTAATGTCATCGTACTCCTTTCAGTAGTACAATTAACATTCTAAAATGCCGCTTGCTGAAAAACATTAACTGCTTTGTCCTTCAAAAAATCCAAAAATAAAATTAAAAATGTTCAAAAAGACCCTTACCCTCAGGTGCAGTTCTAGAGACGAAAAGCCCACATGTGTTGAGTAACTTAGAGTCAGGCTTTTGTCAGACAGACCTGGAGTCTTTACACTTTTACTGAAAGATAGTGCATGTAGTATTAGCGCCAGCCAGCTTCAATAGCGATAAAGCACCTCCGTTCAGACAGCTGCACTTAAAGGATCAACTCTAATCTCTACATAAACTCGTTTCTCTCCTATACGCATCCAGCTTTGACTTGACACAACACAAACGTCGCTTCTAATTAGCACTGAGGTGCCAAGCGTGGTTTTACAAGGTGAGCACAGAGATTATGTGAATTTTCCAAGAGCTTATAACAGCACTATTGAAGCATTTCACAACCTCTTCACCCACATTCTCTCATTTGGGATCTTGGTATCCATGGATTCGATCACTCCCTGGAGATCTGTGGGTGATTTTAAACTGTTATTTCATTCACTCCACAACCAGAAGGGAACGCAGAGCTGCTGTAACCGCTTGGGCTTTGGTCAGAGGCCTGGGTGGGATAGAGATGTCAGGACAAGAGATGCAGAGCAGTCCAGGGACCTGCTTGTTCCTGCGGTTTGGGAAGTGTAGTGAGAACTGCCTGGCTCTACTGCTTGTGGATTTGGCGAATTGATTGTTGAAATATTTCGAAGAGCAAAGCATCACAGATGCTGTTATCATTTTACATGAGAAGTTTAGAAGAAGGTCAGAACCTTGTATGACCTTTTATTGCAAGTTTTATATGCCAAAATGTCAGATAAATGAGCTGGTTAAGATTACTGGAGTTTACACATTCATTTCCTGTTATTTCATGTGAAAAATTATGTGTAATGTGTAAGTGGACGAGGTACTCCAGGTTTTTTCCAACTATGCAAAAAAATATATATATTTTTTTTTAAAGATGATTAATTGCTTCATTCTGACCAAAATCACATTTGTGAAGTTCATAAACACATTAAGTTAGAGGGAGTGTGAGTGTATGACAAACCATTTTTTTCTCTATTTTCAGTCAGATTAAGGTTTAAGCTTTTAAAGTGCACATAAACACAATTTCAGAGTGTGACTGCATGAAAAACTCATTTTCTGTCATTTCTATTGAAAAAGCATAAATCAGATCATCGGAACAGATTTCAGTCAGATTACCACTTTTACGATACTGAACTGATGATTCATTGGTTAATCTGGCTGAAATCAAACTTCTAAGTTTGAGAGTGCAAGTGTATGACACACTCCTGCATGACGCCTCTTGTTTTGACCATTACTTACAGTTTGCAGGGTTACACCATCTTCCGAAACACATCATAGACATTTACCCAAAAAAAACCCATAACACAGCAGTCTTCAACCACAGAGATGTCTCACCATTCTAACGCATGTTAAAAACACATGTCCACTGAGCCTTGAGGGATGATGACAGCAGATCTTAATGATGTAATGTAAAGTATCTCCTGCCTTCTTAGAATTAATGAACATGCTAATTTTTCTCGGATTAAATCACACTAATATCAGGTTACCATCACAGTCACACTCATAAACAAATAACTATTACCCTAACATGGCTTAAATTAACTGCTCTGCATGCTCCACAGAATTCTCATTCCCTCTCTCAGAAGTCAAACTGCTCTGGGGAATCACACCCACATTGTTACAAAACAACAACAGCAGTCCTGTACTAGACCCCAGAGGCCCGTGCCAGAGTCTCTCGTAAATGTGAACCCGTCTTTGAGGCTGGGGCCAAATAATTCCACAAAAGCGAATGCAGAGATCTACTGCACCTCCAGCCTTCTCATTATGCTGCAATTTAGACACTCAATACCACAATCATTATACCAGGGGGTGGAGAGAGACTGATTTAATCGAGAGGAAAGGAAGCATTACAAAGACTCTGGTAAAGCTGAGTCAAGTGCATCAGTTCTATTAAAAGCATTTTGATATATTTTACAGGCGTGAGTGATCAGTGTTGGAGCGTTTGCTGGTGTTTACTACTTTTAAACATCTGTCTGAGGACTAACAAGGCCCTAAAGCCTCAGCATGTAAATGCAAAATCACCTCTTTGCATCAGGAGACTGAAGTTTTGATCTCACAGAGGCAATCTATTTTCCGTCCATGCAAGCAGGCTGATGCTTTTAATGTGGGATTGGTCAGCATAGCCGCTGTCATCCTGCACTCTTTGTATTCTTGGCAGGACTGTGCTTTTTCCCTCAGGACAAAGCTGGAGTCCTCGCTGTTCTCCGCCCATTCACAGTTTGGCTTGCCATGGCGTCTCTTCTCAGAATCTGTAAGTTGACATGAAAACACTTAAGGATTTCTTACGGCTCACCCTCTCTGCTCTGTCACATGAAAACAATTGTCAATTTTTTTTTGGTTAAACTAACATCAAAGTAAAAAATAAAAGAAATGGCAGCTATTAAAAGAGCCAAATGTAAAGCTTTATGTGGATCCGAGCTGCTGTGATAATATTAGTAGGCAAAAGAAAAGAAAGAAAAGAAGAAAGATCCTGCTGTCGTGTCTGTGTGAAATACAGAGAAACACAGTGAAATAAAATGTAACAAATTATAAAAAGGCAAAATTCACTCTGTGACCCCATAGTGGGTCATAATGTACGAGCCTATAGAGTAGCTCTTTGGTAACCAAATATATATTTATACAGGTCATAATGAAAGCATAGTGTTGCAAAAATGGCAAGGAACACAGGACAACGAGGTATAAAATAAACAAAATCCCCGGAAGGTGGATTTATTGACAATAAAGAGGTCAAAAATAAAAGCAATATTTGAAGGTTCTAAAAGGTTCCAGAAGCCAAACTTGTCTGTATCTTTATGGAGATGAAGGGACTGCAGGAATAAGTGCTCACTTCAGAGGAGAGAGAAGACACATGTTTCAGCGTGAATGGAGTCTGAAGCTCGTCTTCCATGGTACCTCGCACGGCTTATCTGGCCGGAGACTGACAAACTGCAGCTGGGATGAACTAGCCACTGTTGAGTCTTGCCAGCGCTCCCTCGTTGGTTAACAGGGCAACGTTGATCATAACTCGGGATGCTCATCACACTCCCCATCCCAAACGTTGTCCTTGTCCTGGCGGGACAGAAAGGCAGACATAATGGGTAAATTGGGGGCAGGTGGGGAGTGACTCCTGACAGACCTGCAAAAGTTGACCACAGCCGAGAGAGCCCATTCTGGTTGTTGTGGGCCACCCTGGCCCGGTGGTGGACTTCAAAGTGGTATACCTGGAGCATGAGGAAGCACCGTGTGACCCTGGCGTTAGTGTCCTTCATCTGGGCCATGGTCAGTAATAAGGGTGAACTTACAGCCCAGCAGGTAATACCGCAGCTCCAGGTCTGCCCACTTGATGACCAGGGCTTCCTTCTCAGCATTGGCGTACCGTCTCTCGGCTGGGTTCAGTTTCCTGCTGATGTAAAGGATGCGGTTTTCTTCTCTGTTTATGACCTGGGACAGCATTCCTCCCAAGCCAACATCCGAGTGTCTGTTTGCAGCAGGACGGGCTCGCAGGTAAGCGCTGTCTTGATGGCCTGGAACGCTCTTTCGGCGTCGTCGTTCCAACTTACATTCTCTGGCTGTCCCTTAAGCAGCTCGTCCATGCGGCTCGTTTTTTTTGAGCAGTGTATATACTGTTTACACACACTCAGACACACACACAAATATAATTTACAAAGTGCGTCAGTAACACATAGATCAGTAACACATAGAAATATCTGTACTGATGGCTCATGTGGAAGCCAGCAACGTTCTGATACATTCATCCCTCTGCCATCAGTCATCATCAGGAATTATGGTGTTTAAATACATCTCATCATCATACTCCACCCTGTTCAACATCTCTCCACGCGATGACCACAAGTTCAGATTAACAAACACAATACCACACATCTCCAGCTGAGACAGTGTGTGCATATTTCTGTAATTACGGAAGATTACAAAGGTTTAAATCAGGGTTCAGGAACAAAGTTTATCAACTCCCCAACGGATGAAAGAATAACACCTTTTAAAACACATGCAAAGACACACACCTCCTGTGAGCACCGAGCAACAACATGTCAAGGTTTCTTTGCTCAAAACTCCCAGTGGAGGAACCAGAGTTCATCGCCGTGGTTACACACACACACAATGTTGAGGGCGACAGAAAACACACTTCTCCACAGCATGGAGATGGACGACCCTCAAGAGTGCTGTTATGAAATTTTAACCACGGTCAGGCATCTGGCACTGATGTAAGATCACTGGTGATAAGGACTGATCTAGTGTAAGGCAATACAGTCATTCACACACACACACACACACACACACTCAGAAATGATTATTTGGTTATTGAAAGAGAAAGATTGCAAGATCACTGGTGAATATATAAACACAAGAAGAGCTGTACTAATAATTTGACTGATTAATTTTTTCCCAAGAATATAGACTTCATTTAGCTGACAAATGACCAGAAACATGGAACACTTCTAACCTCATGAACTCTATCAACAATGTGTAACGGAATACAAATGTAAAATTATTTTAATGACAGATGTGGGACAAAGTCATATTGGCAGAGTACAAATTGTTGCATCACAATTTTATCATTCCCATATCACCCACATAAGGACACTTAATGTTTTCAGAAACACACTGAAGATTCTTTTTGATGTTATGCCTTGTTGCATAATGTCAAAACTTTTTTTACTTTGTCAACGACAATGACTGGTCCACGCCCTCCTAAATTGCCTCATTTAAACACACCCCAAAATCCGTACGTCACTGTGTGGGTTTTTTTCATAACACCACCCAAATGTTTAAGAGAGAAGGAGGTGCTATTATTCTCACTGCAGTGTTGCTGTCGGCGCTATGTTCTGGAGACACTGTGTTTCATTGTAAATGTGAAACTACTTTATTTGTGCTTCCAAAAGAGGACACAACTAGAAATCAGTGAAGGGAATATTGCAAGGGAATAACATTTTTTCCTGAACCTAGGAGGAGAGTAGAACACTGTGCACAAAAGCTGCTTCTATATTGTGGGCCAATTTTACATATTTAGGCTTAAAATCAGTGTTTGATGCTGCTCAGTGTCAGTCATCGATAATTTTCTCTGATTTTAGGAATTACTCATGGGCAAGGTTAGGTTTAGGTGTAGAGATATGGTCAAGACTATATTTTTGCATTAAAATGTTCCAGGGTCAACAAAATATGTTAACCTATAGGGACACATTGGACTTTGGCATGCTCACAACACACTGGATAGCTGGCAAATCAGAGCACACCTCACTTTTCAGAAAGATGAGCTTAGTAAAAATCCAAGAAAAGCAGAGCATATAGGAGCAAAATAATGTACAGTATGTTGAAAAAATGTGTTATTGAATCTTAAACCCGATAAACACATTGCATTACACCAAATACACAAAATAATGTTCATTTTAGCAACATCATATGACTGCTTTAACATTTCTGAATCCATTTAGTAGTAGAGCATTATTCATAGTAGTAGAGTAGGCGTATATTTACTCAGACTTTACCAGCTCATTTGTTTTGAGTTTAAATTCACCAAAAGAAGCGCCTCCTGGAAGTCATTTGTTTATGCATTGCACTACACTAGTCGTGCTGTTTGTGATTGTTTTCGTGTGCAGCCAGCGCTAACAACTGAGTAAAAATACACATTTCATTACCTTTTTTTAATGGTCTTTTATTCATATCATTCAATTCGGGGGACAAGATGACAACTCAAGTTATTATTTATTTTGCCACATTGCACTTTTGATTCAAACAGCGAAACACAGAAAGATTCAGAAACAGGTCGTACAGGAGACTCAACCATGGGTAAAGCAGAGCCAGAAGATATGCTTCTGTGTGTTTCAACGCTGGACATTTTTATAATATGAGAAATCCAAAAGTATAATGAATCTGTATAAAGTACTTGTAATGTGAAAACTTAAGACAAGGGCTGACTTCACTTCAGAATCATATGTCAACAGGCAAATAATCTAAACCAATCAAAATAATCAAAGCAGCATTTTTTAGCATTCAAATCTAATAAATTCATCACAACCCTACTGGCTTTTAAGCAGATCAACTTTTTGCAACACGTGAAGGAGATTATCGGGAGATTTGTGTTGCGTTGCTCAGTCTTGGTTCACTGCAGAATGATTGTAGTGTAACATTTGTTTGATTGGGAGCTTTAATCATTAAATGAACTATTTCACCCTTTCAGCTTGCCAGTGTTTGTAAACTGTGCCAATGCATTTTGATTGGAAGTACTAACCATACAAGTGTTCAAAACGTGTTTTTGCAGGCCGTGAGTGATTTGTGTGTTATATTGGAATTACATTTGTTTAGAAAGCATCTGCTAAGAACAAATGTAAGTGTTTTTATTTTATTTTAACTTTGAACAGTCTTAATAGTCCTTTAGACTACTGTTACATGTATTTTATACTCATTCGTTTATTTTTAATGTTCAATGTCCAACAATGGATGCATACATTTTCACATGCATATTTTGAAAAGAATTACAGCTTCAATGGAAATGATGATTCTTTACATATCAGATGTCTCATATATAATTTCCATCATATTTTTCTGTTGTCTCCTTGGTAAACAGGTAACTTTAACTTTAGGTAAAAATATAGAGATGGTTTATTTCACTTTTGTTTAGATTATCATTTCAGTTGCAATCATTTTAATAATTCACATTTTATGATGAATTATTATGTTTTATGGAAAAACAAAAATCTTTAGATTCATTTGATTTGAAAAATAGCATAAGTAGCTAACTAAGCGACATTACCACAAAATTTTGGTTTTAATGTAGAAAGTGCAAAGACTTTATTTGCAAAGCCTAGATTGCAAAAGACAACAGCACCGTCCTGAGTTGTGAAAATAGGAATGAAGTCTGTTGGGATTTTTTTATATGAGCTATAAAGTAAACTTAAGTATCAATGATCAAAATGAAAATAAGCAGTTTTGCGTTTTTTTATCCCTAATTGGTGAATCTGCAGGCAGGCTCTACCGACTGCGAATATTTGGTTCCTGGTGATTTGGTTCCAAGATCACGCACGGTTGGAGTAGCTGCCAAACAATGTTATGAAGGGTCGTTGCTTTTCACCCAGGAAACGCTGATGGAAACACTTACAGCCTGGCTGATCACCGCTCTAGTTTACAGTTTGTGACAAAAAGGGCCAAGAGGAAAAACAATTCTAAACACTTTATCACAGTGCCGTCCCAACAATAACTAGACCTCTTCTCACCATGCCTCTCCCCGAGAGCTTTCGACCCGGGTGTTCCTCGCTTATCCTGAGATGAACAAATGTGCCTTTTGGGAGACCAGCGTTTCAGCGCGCTTCTAATTTAAGGAGCACACCGTAAATTACAGTCTCTACGAAGAGAGAAAGAGGGTGCAAAGCTTCAGCCTTATCTTTCAGGCATTTTGAAATACTATCAGAAGCAGGTCCAGAGTATTGTTCTCAGGGTAGGTGAATCCCACAGAGGGACGAGGCTCCACGCCTGCAGAGCCAGCGCAGTGCACAGATTGTTCAAGATCCCTGAATAAAAACAGATGTGTGTCTGCTCTGTGGCCTGACGGGCAATCCAAATAATTCTCCGTAATCTGTACGTCCAACATCCTTCACGCGGGGCCTTGACATCTGGCTTGGCAGCTGAGCTATGGACTCCATTCGAATGCACGGACACATTGCTTTCCAACGCAGATTAGCTTTACGTCTAAAGCATAAACTTTTATTCGTCTATTTGTCTTGTGAGGATATCCCTGAAGTATCATTACTTTAGTTGTAAAGTTTCTGCTTGACAAGTTCTTCTTTTCCAAAGAGAAATGAGAAAAAATGCCTCTTGAATGGGACTTGTCAAAATGAGGCTTCTAGAGCATCTGGGCACAGACTTAAATGACTTGTTTACTCACATGCCATGCGCTCGGCCCGGCCTGATAGAGGGCAGCAAGGGAAAGAAAGTGCATAGCCTAGGTTTTTCCTGGTCCCCTGGGGGATAGTTATCCAACAGTGCTGGTATTACCAGTATGATTGGCTTGTGATTTGTGCAGAAACAGCCACCACAGAATGGGACGGGTGGAGTGGGTCAGCCAAAAGACAAATGTCTTTGATTAACTCTTGCTAAGCACTGACAGAATGAGGTCACAAGTGCATCATGGTGTCCCTTGTTCAAGTGGGACTTCTCATGGCGACTGCACTTCAGCTTTAGTTAAGGAAGGTGCTCCAGAACTTGACTTGAGTTTAACCAAAAAAGTTAAATCTGAACTAAACTAAATGTTCCCCTGCCACAGAATACCTGAATATGAACTATTTATAAGAGCAAACAAACAAACCAAAAATATTATTATTTGGAAAAGAACAAAATAAAATATGACTTCTACAAAACTTGAATGAACATCTAAAATTGCAGTAAGTTGAGCCAATATGATTAAACAATTGAACTTTTCTGTTATCTGTTTTCTGCCATCATTCCATTAAAACGTTTATTCATTCAGCAACAAGCAAGAGACTGGCTGCATCTAAGTATGCATACTTCTCAACTATACTGTATAGTAGGCTAAAATAGGATGTAAAAAAAGTAGCATATCTGAATTCATTAGGTAAAGAGTACTATTATAGAAACACACAACCAATAGAGGCTTTACTATTCTTTGAGGCCACGGGAGAGGTAAGTAAGTCCACGTTCACATTTCTGATGCAGCTACTGTATTAATTACAGGGTGCATGTCTGTTGTAGCTCTGGATCAGAATGCGGTTGCTTTTGCTGCTTAAAGTGGTGTTTTCCAAATTTTGAAATGTTTTTTTCAATGCTTGTAAAAATGTTTGGTTTAAGGCCTGCCCACAGTTCTATCCAAACACATAGACACACATAATCTTGTAATTGAAAAAGATACAGATTCACAAACAGTTAACACAGCTCTTCTATTTACTTAACAGTGCCTGTGAGATAATCGGGGGTTTTCTCGCCGCAAGGCAGCGCTGTCCTCTGTTGGTCAGAGTGAGTCATCAAGGAGCCTGAGGTCAGCAGTGTCGATTTGGAAAGGACAGGCCGAGCATGGGGAGCTCATGTTAGAGGTCCGTTCCACCCTTGGCAGGCCGCAGTGCGCCACCACAGAGCTGGCTACAACTCCAGCTCATTTCCTCATAACTGAGCTACATTAATACACATTTCAGCACCTTCCCGCTGCCTGTCAGGCCTGATGAATTACTAAAGCTAGCTTATCAGATAACATGAAAAATGAAAAACAGTCACATTAGCGGTGTTTTCTTTGAGATTTACTATTTTTCTCAGACCCTGAAATGCTATAATGAGCCATTATGAAAGTTTTCCCCTCAGGAGGAAAGCAATACCTTATTGGGGATAAAACTTAGTGACCTAACAGGTTTCTAACCATGCTTCTTGCCTACAGCAGATATAATATCCATAAGAAACACTGTCATTGTACTAAAATTGCAACAGTTTCAGGTTGTTTTTGTGATAAAATTTGACATGTGTTCCTTAAACTTTCAAGATGACCCCTTTTGTGTTCTGCATGAGCTACAGTAAAACACACACCTCGAGTTGACCCCGGTGTAGCATTTTTAGGGCAAAGCTTGGCTGCTGTACAAATCAGGTGGACGGTTAACCGTTGGGCTGACTGATTGGACGAGACAGGTGGCATCTGCTACAAATTTTCCCAGCTTGAAAATGCTCATGCAAAGGTAGCCTGGAAGCACAGACTTCGACAGAATGGGCTGTGTGTTTTGAACGCGATCCAAGGAAACAGAAACTTTGCGTTCTGGTTTTGGGGTTACAAATGTACTTGGTATGATTTGCCCCACAGCTGAGCACAAGTCAAAGTATGTATAAAACATCTTCCATAACCTGATCATTAAGGAGCCAAGTCACATTCTGGCTCATGTATAGACTTGGGCTCTGCATTTCTCAAATTGCACTACAAATTGCATCTA
Organism: Enteromius afrohamiltoni; assembly: GCA_034779775.1. Lineage (NCBI taxonomy): Eukaryota > Metazoa > Chordata > Actinopteri > Cypriniformes > Cyprinidae > Enteromius > Enteromius afrohamiltoni. The sequence continues at coordinate 31,534 of JAUYWG010000831.1, read as the reverse complement.
AAATGCGGTTAGAATGCACTAAAGACTAAAGTCTGAAACAAAACAAAACAAAACAAAACTATGCTAATACGCAGAATTGTGCTGAAATCAGATAATTAGATAATTATTGAAACAATGTTTCTGAGTGTCTGCAGGTGTCTCACTTTAACCGCACCTGATCTAACCAGACCCTTCACGACTGCCAGAACGAGCCTGATTTAGAATTCATGGACAGAAAGCTCAAACTCAAAGTTAAACACAGAAAGAGTTTCCATGGAATTGCATGAGTCTAACGAGTCTCTGTGAGAAACCCAGGTGTCTGTTCTCTGTGTCCACACAATGCCTACTGTATGTTGAGGGAGCTGTGACACAGAACAGAGGCCACAGGAAACACTAGGACATGGCTGAGGGATACTGTTAACTGCATCTGTATCCAAACTGACAGAGGCTGAAATATTTTTGTGCGGTCCAAAAATGTTAGTTTTACCATGTAAATTATCCTCATATCATTATTTATTCTTATATATTTTTATGATATCATAATTAATGTCCCACTGCTTAGAACCACTTGCAATGCATACATTGTTAAATATACACTCTATTAAGTCTTCATCTACACAATCACTATGATCTTAATACTTAATAATCACATTCTGTTGGTAGCTTTAGTCAACAAATCTGCATTAGCCCAACCACAAGTCATTTTGTGTTTCAGATGTAAAGTACAGATGTGACCAAAAGTTGTCTCTCGATGTAAAATTCATAATCTTAAAGGTACCGTATGTAAGAAATGCATTGTAATAATCATAAAATGTCTCTGTTTTGTTCAACAGGCATTAAGAAAACATGGGTAACGCTTTAGATTACAACTCTCAAAGAACTACGTAAGTAAAGTGAAATTACGGTGTATGTAATGTTCTGTAATTACAGTATACCTATAAAGAGCGTACATGTAGGTATACGGAAACAATATGTTACGTTTTGGTAATAGAGAGTAACAACCAGCTATACAACCAGTGTGAGTAAACTAAAGTTACGAGGAATGTTTCGTATTTATATTGTACCTACGTGTAAGTATAAGGGAACTATAGGTTGTGTTTGGGTAATAAGGAGGTAGCAATCAGACATACTACAAATAATTTATAATGGATTAATTAAAAAAAGTTTTCACCTGTGATCACAGTTAGAGAAAATGCACTGCAAAAAAAAAAAACAAATAAAAAAAGAAATAAATAAAATAACAAAATGTTAAAACGAGTCAAGTCTGCATAATGTACAAAGCTTATATTTAACCAAATATAAAAAATTCCATCATTAAGAGTCATCAAATCATGCAAATCATTAAGAGTTGGCAACACTGTAATGTAGTAAAGCAAAAATAAATAAATAAATAAATAATATAAAGAACTCAAAACTTTTACAGGAAACTAGAAAATAACAAACAACAACTTAATAGTAAAATAAAATAGAGCATATTAACAGAAGTAGTAACTGAAGTAGGTGACAGTCAGCTCCACTTTGATGGTCACCAACTCACCTTAATCATGTTTATACCATAGTTAAAAAACAAATAAACAAACAAACTGTTACTATAGTTATCCCATGAGTACCACAAAACAGTTGTGGTTGTGTAAAAAAAATTGTGGTTAAGCAATGTTGCACATTTAGTATTTTTTACAGATTAAGGAATACTTAGAAAATGCCCTAAATGGATGAAAAGAGTCTCTATGTAATAATAAATTTTTTTTACATATAGTGTTGCTTTATTTGTTCACATTTTATGAAAAACACAAATTAAACATTTCCTGATAACTTACTCACCCCTTTGTCAGCCGTGAGGTTCATAACTTTCTTCATTGGCAAAGTTTTTTTGTTTTGTTTTTTGAGGAAAACTTTCCAGGATCTTTTCCAGTGGGTTTTGGGTCACCAGCGGATTAAAAATGGGCTTTCAAAGGGCTCTACATGATACCAGCCTAATAAGGGTCTTATATCTAGCCTATATCAATCGATCGCTTTCTTAAAAATATGCATTATACATATTTTTACTACAAATGCTCAGCTCTGCAATGCGGGTCCATTACACAGTCCTGTTGAAAAGGTAATGCGAGGAAAATTTCTTCTTCTTGGTTTTAGCGGCTGGCACCAACGTAAAAATTTTGTTCTTTTATTTATTTATTTTTTTCATTTTCTCTAATTGTGATCACTGGTGAAAACTGCATCAGTTTTCTGCTTCCTCACATTCTGCAGGGACAACTTCAATCTCCAGAATCTCCAGAAGTTTGCTGAATTCTGCCCACAGCTGGAAAGAAAAAATGACAGTATGACTATTCAAAAAATAATTTTAGAACATGATTTGCTTGTGTGTTAGTTTTTACTCTTCTAAGTGGTTGTAAATTATGCATTCTTGTTATGTTCTTGGAAAAGTTTTGTTAAAATGTTGTTTGTTTTGGTGATTTTGTGAAAATTAACTATTAACTATTAACTATGTAATACAGTTCACTGCTGACTACTTCGAAAAATGTCGAAAATTTTAGTTATGCTACAATGTTTAATGTCACACTTACACCCACTTACACCGTAACTACATAGAACAAGGGAGGAACAAGCACCACTTTAATTTACAGCCCGCAAGGCTTACACTTACCCTGTAACTACAGAGAACAAGGGGGTAACAAGCACCTTATACATACTAGCACCCTGTAAGTACACAGAACAAGCTCCACGTACAATGTAACAACACAAATCAAGACTATATTCACTGACATACAAATGCCTTTTCATTTATTATGTCTATAGAACAGCTGAAAAGGTAAGGTTTGATAAGGTACATACTAACATGGTACGTTCTAAATTTAATACTAAATTTAAAAACTAATTTTCTTTTTTTAAAAAACACATATGTATAATATGTATAATGTAATTCCTATGTATTATTACAAAAAGGTAGACATTTTTCCTCCAAATGTAAAGATTGTGTGGCATAGCAGGGAATATATACCCTATAATATTAGAATAAGTGTATCTATAGTTTAAAAATAGTAATTATGAATGTTTTTAATTATCCAGCTTTCGTTTTGATAGACATAAAATAATACATTGGGTTTGGTTCCTACCCTGTAACTTCATTGAACAAGAGGGTAACAATCACCACTTTAATTTACAACCCGCAGATGTCATACTTAACCTACATAGAACAAGAGTATATTTCCCCAGTAATTTTAAAAAGCTTACTTATAGATACACCAAACATACGATTTAATAGAATAGGTCCCTGTTACGTTTTTTTAATTAATCCATTATAAATTATTTGTTGGATGTCTGATTGCTACCTCCTTATTACCTAAACATAACCTATAGTTCCCTTATACTTACAAATAGGTACAATATAAATACGAAACTTTAGTTTACTCACACTGGTTGTATAGCTGGTTGTTACTCTCTATTACCAAAACGTAACATATTATTTCCGTATACCTACATGTATGTTCTTTAATAGGTACACTATATTTACAGAAACGTACACCTTAAATTCAGTATACTTACGTAGTTCTTTGCGGGTTGAATATCTGGTTAGTTATCCCCTTATTACCCAAATATAACATATTGTTCCCTTGTACCTACATGTACGCTCTTTATAGGTACACTGTAATTACAGAAACATACACCATAATTTCACTTTACTTACGTAGTTCTTTGCGGGTTGTAATTTAAAGCGTTACCAAAACATGTTAATTTCAAGTACTCGTATAACTGACAGCAGTCGTACAGCCTGGATATTCTCATTTAAAAAGCACAGTTGCAGCCCTCAACTGATGTTTATGTTGTCATGTTTTGTTTTGGTCTGAAGCGCCACCCCCTATCTATCTCCCAATCACGAAGTCAGTAGTGTTTCATCATCCAGGTTGCCTGCTCTGCATAAACAAAGCGCATTCCGATTATGCTCGTTTTAGTTGCTGTCTTCAATTTGGCAACCTGCATGTGTGTCAAGTCTGAGTGGCCGGGTGAAAAAACACATCTCCAATATTTTGAATTTGAACTGCAATACCTAGTTCAACCACTCGGTGTCAATCCTTGTTTTTGACACCCTGTCCAGTATTCACGTAATGCAAAAACTGATTTACAATGAAAAAGACAAAAGGAATCGCCTGCAGAGCAAGGTTTTACTGTACAAGAGCACTTTTATGTGCATTCACCCCCTTTTAAATTGACGGCACACTATTCTATTCAGTAAATATGCTTCCTGGACTCTAATTTCATAATTGGTGGAAATGATGCATGTCACAAGATGCAATTTTTGCCTCTTACATAAAGCTTTTAACATAAACATGAATTGTTGATGAACTGCCCTACATTTCTTTAAAATAATGAGTTCATGTGATCTCAGTGGCAGCCGCTTAGCATTTATTTATTTATTTTTAAAAGGAAAAAAAATGGTTTCAGCTGCACTCAGTTAATTGAATCAGTGCTTTTCCTAAATGTAAACATTTTTCATGGGCGTCTAATAGCATGCTTTAGGATAACTGGTACACCATGTTAGATGCTTGCTTGTAATTAAAAACAACAGAGGAATGTCAGATGCATAGAAAATGTTTTAGGTGGTTTTTGAAAATATATTTAAATACTTGAACAATTTGATTATAAATATAATATCTGTGTAGTGGAGTCAGACCATAAATCCTTTGAGTCACACACATACAATTAAAAGGACCTATCATGTTTAATTAACTATATTAAAAATTAAAGGGATAGTTCACCTAAAAATTAAAACTATATCATTTTTTACTCAACCCCACATCATTCAAAACCTGTATTACTTTTTAAAACAAAGAAAAATAAATAAACAAATAATACACACACACACACACACATGTATATATATATATATATATATATAAAATTGTAAATTGAGTAAATGATGACATAATTGTAATTTTGGATAGAATAGTAATTTTTAAGGCCTGATTGGAGGGCAGTGCTGTGTTTGCACATGGTGTGGATTCACCTATATGCTCAATTACCTGGTCTCATGTCATCCTTCCTTCTCATACTCAATTCAGCCAGGCCAATCTGCAATCAATTTCAGTCAGCTGTGATTGGCGTGCGGGTGAAGTAGCTGGAATTAGGCCCCAGTTTAAATGATTAATGTTTTTCTAAGGCCCTGTGAGTATATGTGCGCATGTATTTTTGTGGATGCATGTGTATAGCAGCCAGGCAGAGTGGGAGGCATCTGCTCTGATGCTGGGAATGTCCGCATTACAGAAAAATGCCCAGAGAGTCTTACTGAACTCTAATAAAGTCTCGGGAGAGACTCATTATTACCTGCATTCACCCCGAACCGCCCTCCACCAGAGAATGAGAGACCCAGCTTCACAAAAACAACGAATCGTACACACAACTGCATGCCAACACAAACACACGCGCACAGACAAACATGTTAAATTTACCTCTCACGAGTGGGATGTACGTCATTATATGCTTGAAGCATATTTATTAATTTACAGTGGTTTAACAGTCATGTATAATTTTGATGTGATGCAGTTCCTTGCAGCGTGCTTGAATATGATCAACCTGTCAGTGGTCTATAAAGAATATTGCTATTGTGCTAAACAGTACACAAACTTTAAAAACAAGCAATGTGTTTCAAATAAGGGCATATCAGTCCTAATTAGATCACAAATATCATATGTAACCAAAGATGCATGAGACCTGACCTGATGGCAGTACTCCTGAAAGTCACAGGAAAGCCTGCAGTAAGTATGTGACATTTTGCTTCCATGTGTAAACATTAATCCCATCAGCTCCTGCCCACAGGTGCAGCCGGACAGTTTCCTGGCGGGTGGAGGAATAAGGTAATGTCTCTATGGAGAACGTTAAGACGACAGCACAGAGCAGTAAAACATTTACGCTTGATTAGCTTTTCTATGCAGAACTGGAAACGTAATACATCAGTTTCTCTGGAGCTGTTTGTATACAAAAAAATTATGTAAGTCAAATTTCCCAAATGTATCATTATTCAAATGAAGCCATAGTGCATTTTTAGCATCCTCTCGTCACACATTATCAGCCTAAGGGCTTCATTGTAAAGGATTGAATGTTTTTACATTTACAACATTGAATGAACATTACAAGGATACTTAACCCAAAAACAAATTATGTTATTTACTCACCTTCAAGTTGTTTCAAACCTGTACAAAACAAGAATGTTGATGGTAGGAATTCCACAGTATTTTTTTCTCATATTATAAAAGTCACTGGGGACCAGCAACAGAAGAAAGAGACTCAGGTGCTAGGGTGAGCGATCCCTTTAACGATAAAGCGATCAGAGAGGGATTATCTGGTTCCACATGCACTTTTACAAGCTGTTTGGACTGAAATGTGTGTTGGGGGTATGTGTACAATACCACAACCACCCTACAATAATAAAGATCCACCCAGTAGTTTTCTTTTAATTTAATAAAAATATAGAGTTACACATGATTATATATAAATCGTTAGTTGGTCGTTTTGCACACAGACAATAAACAACATAGTCGTGAGATGCAATAAGACTTTAGACCAGCCCATAACAGGACAATACTTTATTGAAACTTCTCTCTTAAGAAGTGTGCAAACTTAAGCATTTTTGACAATCGTTTATCGTTGTCTGCGTGTTTTACCACAGCTATCCTTTTTTTTTTTTGTCTGGCAGTGACATCGGGTATGCAATCATATTTCTAATTAAATGTTGTATTATGATGATTATGTAGCCAAATCTGCTTTGATTTGATCTACCTTCGTGCCTCTTTTTTCCCTCTTTTTTTTTTTTTTTTACATTTTGGAACATCTTCGCTTTCCCTTTGTTTTGCATAAAGCTTGCGCTGTGACATAACGATACGATGATAACGATGACGTCGATACATTTGATTGGCCTGCTTGTGCATCACTCACAAAAATCAGGACAATCACAAAATGAGTATATATATTAATATAATAAATATTTCCACAGCATTCATTTAAAATTAAAATAATTTATTTAAACAAATGTTTGAAAGTTTTGAAAAGAAAGAAATAAAGAAATGTAGGGTGTAGTGAAAACCTCATTTCCCAGAATGCATTTCTGTGAATTACAATTTAGTAAGTCCTTTTCCTGTGCAATTTAACTTCTTAAGTGTGGCGAACTGAATTCAAATTCCAATTCGTCTGAAAGGGAGTTAATTCTTCATTTCTAAAGTTTGTCCAACACTGCTGTATATATAAACATTAACAACAAATTAACTGATCACTGCACATCAAACACTGACTTTACAGCATATGGGTTTACAGATGACTGCAAAGGAATAATACATTTTTTTCGTGTATAATCATTGTTTTTTCTGAAAAAGTGATGATTGTTGACTCTTGCTGTGTGAGACCAGAGTTGGCATGTTTTAATGGGGAAATGAGGTCACACTTGGGTCATATGGGAAGGAGATCTGGCCTCTCTCGCTGCCTCTCTCTCTCAGTTATTTTCTGCACAGAAGCCTATGACTTCAAAGTGGGCACTTTATAAGCCTAATAAAATTTTATATGTATTTACAGACCAAAACCTATTTCTATGAATCACCATAATACCAACGAACAAATCACCCCAAATAATCATCACGCTTCTCTGAGCCACAGGACATGTAGGACATTGTCCCTGTGAGGTTCATTTATCATGCAAACGTTTTGTTGCTCACATCTAAAAGAGGCCTGACATCAATTATAGAGCGCTCCACAACATTGACTTTAAGAGCTCGTATCACTGCTCCTGACCGTATCTCATATCTCAAATCGCTGCCATGATATTTAATGAATAATACTTGGAGTAGGCCAACGGTTAGGCCTATTTTATTAACATCATTATTTGTAAACCTGAATTTCTTCCCAGTTTCTGATCTTGTTTTACTGTGCTGATTGTGTTTCAGCCCCTGCAGACATGATGCCCATTCCCTTAATTCAACCCACAAATAAAACCACAATCACAAACACACACAAGAATACACATCAGAAAGTTTGGATAATTTACAGTGTTTGTTCTACGTCTACATTTTGTAAAGGAGTCTTGCATTAAAATGGCAAATACTTGTGTTCACTGTTCTTGATGAACCAAAGACATGCATAATTTATAATCATTTACAACAATCGATTAAATAACAATACATATCATATAAATCCTGAACCTGACACGTTAATGCATTGTTTTTGCTATAATTTATTGCACAGAAAACCTATACTTATATACATATATATTTACAAACTAGCACTCAGACATTTGATGTCAGTTAAAAATAATATAACAAAAATGTATAAAATGAATTACTGTATGATTGTAAATGCAATGTTTATATAAATATCAGCATAATAATAATAAATATTTCTTAAACAATTAGCATATTGCAATGATGCCTGAACAATCTGGAGTAATGACCATCACAGTAATAAATAGCATTTTAAAATATATAAAAAAATAAAAGCAGTAATTATATTACATATATTTCACAATATTACTGTTATTGTTCAAATGAATGCAGCTTTGGTGCTTTTAAAAATAAAACCTCATACTGACCCCAAACTTTTGAACAGTAGTGATAAAGCATAAACATAATCCATAAATTAATTAGCTCTTATTATTTGTATATAAATATTAGCATTAACATTCTTCCCCCTCTATTTGCGCAAATGCAACACAATCCTACTGGAGACGGACAATGTTGATATTATGATAACTAGGCTGTTAATTATATGACCTCACCGAGTCATGAATCAGGGAGGGGTTTTTCAGACCGGGCCCTCCATTTTTCTGTTATCATAGTCTTAGATTGCGCTGAAATAGGAGAGGATCTTATCGAGAATATATTACCAAACTGGGACACAACCTCCCGGGTCAAAGGAGATATGTTTGTAGCCCAGGAGTGCATGTGTGTGCGCGCATGTGCATGTGTTTTGATTTGGGTCTGCTGGTCAGTTTAATGCATCTGGATGTAATCTTGCCCTCTGCTATACGTTTACTCTTCACAGGTTAAAGTGAAACCTGTGTTTCACCTCATAAAATGTTATGGCGTTTCAAACAACTCGCCTCGTAAAACGCTACAGGGTCTCCCAAGGACACCTTTCTGCCTGGCGCTCGTTTTTCAACCTCTCCCGCCCGAGATCTATGCCCATCTCGCCTTTCGCAGATCAAGACCTAGGAATCAGAGAAGAAGGAAAGGGGCAAAAAAAGAACGGCTATCAATCAGGGGTTTGCAAATCAGGAAATAGGTAGGTCGGTTCTTTGGGAGAGAAATGCAAACCACATGTGGCAGCAGCAGCAGGAGCAGGAGCATTGCAACAGGATTAATGCCGGTGGTGAAAATGAGATCAGGTCACTCAAAGCTTCTGGTTCAACGAGACCGTTCGGTGAGAACGTCCTCACCCCAAACCCACACAAACAAATCAAGATTAAAACAACCTCACGGCATTCTCACACCGTGACTAACTAGCACGAAGATCAGTCATCATCTGCACAAGCGCACTTGAACACACGCACTTAATGTTTTGAGTGACCTCCTGATCCTGTTGTCCCTCTTCATAGTATTTATTAGGTGCTTGTGCTTGGATGTATGTGTAGAGTTGATAAAAGCATCTGGACTCATATTGGGGTTAAGACCCACGGGAGTGAAGTGGGTGTTTTCAGCTGGACCGTTCTGAATTGTTCTTTTAGTGTCTGCGCTGCAATGTTGTACCTCCCCACCCAAGCACGCTTGGGCCAGCCAAACTACTGTCTTGTGAAATGTGTAGCATATTTTGTGAGCTTACGTAAACCATAGGAGAGATACTTTTTGGAAATAACATGCAATTTACTGCAGGTGAAGAAATTATTTAAGAAACGACCAAGAATGTAAGCATTCCAGATTTTATCTGCCAAGCTCCAGGGAATGCGGTCATTTGGAAAGCAAGTTCAGCTTCCAATTCACACACTATTCTGATGAACTGACAAACACGACACCGGGAGCTTAGCGTGACGAAATTAATCACCAAGCTGATACGAGCGTCTCTAACAGGTCTGCACGCGGAGAGCAGTGGCAGAATTCAGCGCTTTCTCTTCACAACCCAATAGAAACAATAGTCATGTTTGTTTTACATGCATCTGTGTTTGTTTAGCGAGTTTGCGTTGTACGTGTGGACAGAGTGACAATTAGCTAGGACAGGGGCATTTTCTTGGCTGGTTTTCTGATATGGAGAACGGAGAACTTCTCTCACTCACTCTGTCTCTCTCTCTTCCTCACAAAAAAAAGCCTTCTGGAGTCATAACAATTGGGATAGAAACACTCTGCAGTCTTGTTTACAGATGGTATTAAAATCCATCTCTGGTGATCAGATCGCATGTGGTCAACCAAGACACATTGCTGCTTACAACATGTGTTTAAATGTGTCTCCTGTGAGCACTTGTGAGGGGAAGGTCAAGATTTTGTAACTACATCCATCACTCATTACATCAGTCTGTTGATACAGCACATAAAACTAAAAAAATCATTTTTAGTTTGCTTGATTATGAAGGAGGTCTCACCATGGGTGGATACGTTTATTCAGAAATACACTCAGAATAATTTTTCAATATATTGTAAATTATTATTTATTCCTGCAATGGCAAGAATTGGTGCTCAAGATGATCATGATCAATGCTGAAAACAGCTGCTTAATATTTTGGTGAAAATGTCAGGATTCTTCAATTAATAGAAGGTTTACAATATTTGTAACATGTTTACTGTCATTGTGGTATACTGAATGCATCATTCCTGAATTCTAATATTTATTTCTTTATTTCTTTGTATATAAAAAAACATACCACATACAGTCTGAATTGTAAAAAGTTTACACTTGCACACACACGAAGCCAAGATGTTAAAATTTCCTACTCCCTGGGCAACTGTTAACACCAAGTGCAGCAATTCAATTACCGCTTTTAAATCTGAACGGTTGCTCTAATGCAATTTACCCAAAATAACCAACAAGCTCTGCCAGAGAGAGTCATCTCTCATTCAAATTAGCTTAAGTTCAATGAAAATGATTGATACTGCTGATTTTTACCACTTATCAGGAGCAAACTGAGAAACTATGGCTGAAAGTAACCACATTTTGGTTTCAAGAATACTTTCAAACTTGAACGTTATATTAGTGAATATTGTATCTATTCAAAAGCCTGCATTGTGGCCCAGCTGACTGAGATTCAAGTCCTCTGTCAGACTGATTCTGCTTGTTCTCAGAGCATCTGGCTAAAATTAAATGCCATGAGATAATGTTATGAACGTTTCCCCCTGCATTTATTTATTTACTCATTTGATGTCTGTCATTACAATTTAGATAATCAAATTTGTTTTTCAAGTCCCTTAGGGTTTCAAAACCAAGAATAAAACCCATAAAATTTGGCACTCTCAAACACTCGAAAGAAACTTGCCAAAGAGAAAGAAGCTGAACTTGTCTGAGTCCGCATGAACAATACCTATGTAATTGTGTTTAGAACTTTCCAATGAAAACACCTACATGTGCTTCATTCTTCCTTCTTTTCATAACCAGAGTGCACTGCATTTCCCAGCATTCCTCAGAGGGGTGTTCATCCTGAACCACAGCCCAGTTGCATTATTGGGTGAAAACAACCCTCTGGAGAAATTTAAGCGACTGATTGCAAAATCACGCCCTTTACATTTGATCTTAGAGCAATATATACACATATGGTTTGATTTAAGAGTCTAGGGTGGTCCGGCAGATATATTTTTATTCTAATTTACTGTAAGGAATTGTAAATTAAAGTATTGCTGGGTGTCTATTCACTCCAGGTGGCTGTGGGGGCTTTGGAATAGTTCAGAATGAAAATAATAAGGTTATATAATCATATAAGCTTTCAACGCCTGCAATTTGCACAACTATACTGGAAGATTTAAATAATGACGTTTAATATTTTTATAGAATGGTTTCTAATGCCCATTGCAATAAAGTTTAGCCTGATTACATTTCAATTTGAACCACCTGTGAATCACAAATTGACTTTTGGATGCTGTCAAGAGCTGCCACAAAAGCTGTTATTTGTATCAGTTTTGCAAATTCCAACCAGTTGTTGAGTCCGTACTGGCATGAAACAAAAGCACAGAGGAAGGTTTCTGGTGGTCTGACATCAAAAGTGCTGACGTAATAAACACTTCATTGCATAAGACTACAGATGGCAGGCAACTCTGTGAAATCACCTGTTATTTGGAAGCCGCTTGCACTTTACGCACTTAACTACAGGGGCTGTTTTCCAAGAGGGTTCGGCATTAACTTATACATGACCATGCTGATGAAGGTAATGGCGTGTCAAATAATGATTCTTTAACAGGGATTGTTCACTCCATAATTAATCATTTACTCAATGTCTGTTTTTTTATATATATACACAATGAAAGCTAAAGGGCTTCAGAGTTTTTCTGGCCCCCATGACTTTCATTGTATTGACTAAAGAAGTACCTCACGGTATATCTTATAATTTTGTGTTCTTGTCAGTTTAAGTCATATTCACAATACACATTGTTTCAAAGCAGCTTTAAAGAAAATTATATTTTGAGAAAAAGTCTGTTGCATCTATATTGTTTTTAACATTTTCAAGTTTCATGAAAATCAAACACCCGAAAGAAATGTGTAGTCACCAAGTCGTTATGTTTCATAATAATTTGAATCTACTTTACTGTAACAATTCCCAGTCATTGCTAGCTGCTGGCTTTGCACAACTGTCTCTCAATATACAAACCCATCCTTTGCATGTCATTGTTGAGCTTAAAATATTTCTGCACCAGTCATATTACAGCTGTCAATCAAACTCTGTTCTGCATTGTAATGAAAATCTGATATGGAACACATCAATTGTCTTGTCTACGCCAACAACGAATCCTATATTAGATTATTTGCTTGAATACATGTTTGTTGTGTAACAGAGTTTAAGATGATGTCATTTTGTTCTGTGATTGGCAGTTAGAGAAATTCTGATATGGAACCCATTAAAACGCTGGCGTCTTTTGTGCTCCGCGGACTCCCGTATGTTTCAGCGTTTCATTTAGCTCTTTTTTTCCCCCTCCTACTCATTTTTAGCCTTTGTAGTGGTTGTGTTTCTCAAGGACAGGAACATAACTCTTGGAAAAATATATTTTGGCAGCTAAGGAGTAGTGAGGGCCGAAAAAAAAGAGCAGAATGTGACGCACTGCAGTTGTGATGGGATTTTCGCCAAACGCATTGTTGCAACCGCTTTTAGTCTTCAAGCATACAGTCGCTTCTTAAGAACACAGTCTTGTCTTTTATATGTCATCAAAAGCGGGTCATATGATGAGCGTTTCATCATCTGCGAACACTCATACAGGAAATTATGTAATTGTGAAAGGCTTAAGAAAACATGAGCTTGCGCTTCCCTGGCAGTTACAGTAACCAGTATCATCATAGACCACAGGATATTAAATGAGGATAATTAAGTGTCAGGAGTTGTAATAATTTAGTTATGGGTTATAAAGTGACAAGTAGAGGATATACAGATACAAACACTGCACATGTGGCCTTCAGACCAGACAAAACCCTTCCACAGATCCTACAGAGAAAACCTCAAACGGCCTTAATCCTGGAATCTGCTATATCAAACCACTCATGCATTTAACGTACCGGGAGCGGGAAATATCTGTCAGTACGATCAACAGGAGTTTGACTGATGGCTCTGCTTCTGACGGCTGTCCGTTGCTACGGAGCCCTCTTAGATCTGCTGCATGTTGCCAATGCAACGTTTTGGGATTTAACACAAAAGCATCAGTCCTTGAATAAAAGAGAGATTTATATCCTTGCGCCTCGCTGTGTGGATCGAGTAGCACGCGCTTTCTTCTCACCATTTCCCTTTACCTAACGGTAATAGTTTTTCCTCCATGCTGATGTGTTCGATGGGGACAACAGGAGACCAGAAGGACGAGTTCAAAGATGCAAAAATGCTTGATCTGGACAAAACATTACAGCAGTCCAGCCTTCATTGATGGATGATCTAGGAGAGCATTATTTGTTAAGCACAGACGCTGTACGTAGGTCTGCAGGAAGATGAAAAGTCACGCTCGGATGCCAGCATGCTGGAGCGACCAATCAAAACAAACACACGCTCGTCCAAACATAATTACTAACCATGATTTGTTCATGTTCAGGATGCTTAGCGATATCTGAATCGGAATATCTGTGGGTCATTTTAATGATGAAGTGTCTTTAAGATGCTAATTCGATAGACACATGTAGCTGCATGGAAATCTGAGGCGGATTTAAACGTTTGCAAACGTAATGCCGGTTATAGTGGGCCTGCGGGTAAGTGTGCTTACATAGGGGTCTCACAAGGTTCTTAAAAGCAAAGTGGCATGTTTATGTACAAGTTTCATGCATATTTACATATGCTCAGATGCACATCGAGTTTGGAGCGGTCCTGCTGTGCTGTGGTCTGTCAGACCTGTGATTTACATTAAAGTCAATCACTCACTCTGAAGGGCTTCTGCCTGTAGCTCCCTGCTGATGTTCAACAGTGGCAGTATTACATTCTTTATGATGGAGGCCCCCTCTTTCTCTGTCTTCTGTCTCTCTCTCGCTGCTCTCGTTGAGCCAGCCTCCTCCTCTTCTTTTCTTTTTGCAATGCTGTGAGATGGAGGGATGGAAACGATTATAGAAGAGAGAAGAAAAAAGACAGGCAGATGGGGATTCCAGCGATCTCTTTGGAATAGATAAATAGATTTTGAAATCATTCACAAATGATGTGCAAAATGTGCTCACCATCTGCTCCTACCAGCGCTGAGAAAACCCTGCTCTCCCCGTCACACACTTTTTCCCCCTCCTGCCTCTCTTTCATTATCGCTTTTTCTCCTTCCCCACTTCGAATTTGTCATTTTATAGTTATCGCTGCTGCGTCACAGGTGTCATTTCCAGTGACTGTTCCAGGAGGTCGATTCACAGAAAAAGGGCTGGATTTGTGAATAGTACTTAAAAACAAACTTTAATGCAAGAAAAGAGAAAAAGAGAGAGAGAGAAACCTCAATGTATGACATAAATCCCACTGCATGAAATGAGCATCCTGATTGTGTGGGTGTCCCACAAACCGCATTTCCCAGGGAGCGCTGAGGGAAGCAAATGGAACACCTGATGATTTCTGAAATGCTGTGGAATGGGATGTATGTAGCATAGAAAGACCAGTGTGCAAAGTTACACAGTGTAAATTCAATATTTCTTCTTTCTCCATCAATTCACTGATATGTGTGAAAGAAACAGGGTTGCCAGATTAATCTAAATCCTAAATAAGTAAATGCACACATAATGTGAAATTTTAATTGGCAGCTTATGTCATACCACTCAAAGATTTGAGAGCCAAAAGGTTTTTATGTTTTTGAAGGAATCACTTAGAGAATGCTCACCGAAGCTAAATTTATTTGAGTAAAGCATAATACTGCAAAAATATTACTATGATTTAAAATATGTCTTTTTTGATTACCATGTTTTCTTAGCATGCCGGTGATCATGGAAGGCTGATTCAACAAATGACTATGGGACACATGAGTAACTGCAAGGCCTATTTAATTAACCCAGAAACCAAAAGAAAAAAAGGCAACAAACTCACAAAAAATGTGCACCCATAATTACAGTAAAAAGGTCTGATTTAATTCAACACCTCTCTTTTCCTACTCACTCAGACCCACAATAATGTATATGAGCCTTTACCATTACCAGCTCTGACTAGGCAGAATATTCTTAATATGCTTAGCCATTTAATGAGCCTTTCCTGGTCTGCTTCGCTCCCATAGATGGTCTGACATCGCAAAAGGAAAAGGAAGCTGGCATCATCCCACCAAAAAAAAAAAAAAAAAAAAACGGGAGAGGAAAGGAAGAAGAAAAGAAAAACAAAAGTAGTCAGGATCTGATTAGTAACACTTACATGGCTAAATGAATCCCAGTAACATATCTGCCTCAACCACACATGCTTTCCATAACCTGCAGAAACGTGCTGAGAAAGAAATGGAGGGGAAGATAAAAATAAGTTGTTATCTTTTACTAAAAATAACAGTCTCCGAATCATATGTACACAGAAGAGTTTACTCAACCTAATTTCTTATTTTGAAAGGTTGCTGCATGTTTATTAACTCATCCATATCTTAATTGCACTTTCCAGTTTTTCTAAAAAAAAAAAAAAAAAAAAAAGATAGAAAGATAGAATTGCACAAAACATATTTTCTTCCAGATTTTAGTTAAAGGTGTGACATCATATACATAAAAAAGGAGATGTAATTGCTTAAACCATGTACTAATGCACAACCACAAGCTAGGAAGGGCCTTTTCTTACACCAATATCACCTTGAAACAAAAACAGGACACATCTGCCACATCTCCACATGTCTGAGTGGAAACAAGATGGAAACAAGACATTTTACCCACACACATACACATGCAGAACTCTGGTACTTGTGTGATTGACATTTTTAACCCTAACAATAACAGATGACTGTAACTTGAAAAATGGCAATTAGAAGAAAATGTAGAACAGATGAGGAGGAAAAGAAAGAGAGAGAGAGTGAAATACACACATCCAGTGAGAGAAAAAGAGAATTCCTCCTTTGAATACAGACGCCTAGATGACTGTGAAGGACACAGAGATTATCCTGTGCTATTGTTCCAGAAAATAACTCAATCATGCTGTAGAAGCCTGGCCATACACAGCCAAATACGGAGAAGAGCTGTCACCAGCATGTGTATGAGCCCTGCATTAGTTTTTTTTTTTTTTTTTACCCAGAAAACCCCTTTTAAAAATGTGTGTGGTCATATACGTGCTTCAGAGAAATGACAAGCGAGGCCGCATAAAGTAAATAAACCTATATCAAAGAGTTAAAATCACCACTGTCGGTTTTGCCACCTGATCCATCTAGAATCAACTTCAGAGATGAGAGATATGCTCTGAACGTGTCCAAATAACATCCACTGTTTATGACCACACAGTATATTGTTTACTCTTTTGAGTAGCACACCCGCTCACACCTGTGGCCTTCAGTGCTTACAGCATCAGCGACTCCGGGATATAGTAATGCATATCAGATGTGCCATGGACACTCGCTGGCGAACGCTTCTAAAAGCTGTCTGGTGCACCTTGTTGCTGCTTGAAACTCGTAAAGAAACACGTCCTGTTATTTCCTTCCTTAAAATAAAACATTTGCTGCTACTTTTGGATCTACGGTGAAGTCAACGCACCAAAAATACTTTTCCAGTGAGATCCATCCAAACCCTGTTGACATACCGGATGAAACTGTGGATGAAATAATGGGCACAGAGTGTTGTGTGTGAATGTTTTCGGAGGGAATGTTTGGAATGAGTGTGTGTACAGAATGTACAACAAACAGTTTTTGTATGTTTGTGTAGCCTACAGCAAACTGTGAACAGAATTGTGTGCGTCTGAGTATGTGTGTGTGCACTTTTTAAACACTGTAATGCTGATTGGTGTTGAAAGTAGCCCAGCAGAATCAGTTCAGTAAAATGCTTCCATTTGGAGTCTTAGTCTGTAACACAAACCTTCCTCTCTATTCCTCCATCTCTCCATCCTTTCGTCCTGTTTTCCTTAATATGTAAATCTAATCCCTCTACAGCTGCTGCCTGGACATTTAAAATGAGGGGAAAGTACTTTTCTTTACTGTTGATCAAAGTATCAGGCTAACTGCATCTGACCCCCAGGTAGGCAGAATGGATTTTTCACCACTTTCTTTCTTGGCAAAATACCAGTCACCTTGTCAAGGGACTATGTTTCGCTCTCTGCTCTTATTTTAAAAAGCCATTGCTACTGGCACAATGAAAGCGCAAAGTTTCCATCTTTATTTCATTGAGGTAAAATTAGATGAAAGTCATTTTTTTCCTGCCCCTGAAAAAGTAGAGGTACGGCCTGCAATTTATGACTTCATTATGTTGGTGTTGCAGCACTTTGAGGAGAAAAGGATTATAACAGTATTCTATTAAATCGAACTGATCAGAATAATGATGAAACGCGTGCTTCCTCACCACACGCATTCACTGTGAAGTGGAATCAGGATCCTTTTTCCCATGAAATGCGCAAGAGAAAAGCTGTTTCTCATAAAGAGAGACTTCACACAAGAAAAACATACGGGAATTGTCATCAGCACTACCAAGCTAGACTCTGCAGGGTCGACCTGCTCTGGGTGGCAAGTGTCACCAAATGCCAATCAAAGGGACTTTTCCTGCGATCTGCGGTCACCAGCTTCAATGGTGTTTACAATAGTGTTTTAAAGAGAAATGAATGAAGTATATAACTCATTCATTCAAGTTTCTTCACAGTCTGTTTCATATTTCTAAGTCTTCTACAACCATTGGGCAAAGAAAAGCACTTACTTTAGCACTCAGTACCAGACAATGAACCGCTAACAAGTTGTAGTTATATCTTTCATTATCTCTTACTCAAAAAGGACAGTAAAAACATGTATAACCTTGGTTTTACAGACAGGGTTAAGACTTAACCAGGATTAGGCCATATAGTTCAGTTAATACATTTACATGTTTATAGACATGCATTATGAAAAAAAACATTACCAGTGTG
Source organism: Enteromius afrohamiltoni (assembly GCA_034779775.1). NCBI lineage: Eukaryota > Metazoa > Chordata > Actinopteri > Cypriniformes > Cyprinidae > Enteromius > Enteromius afrohamiltoni. Next base: position 12,963 of record JAUYWG010000831.1, on the reverse strand, counting down.
CATCTTGAGCCAAAACAAATTATATTATTTCAGAATAAATTCTGAAGGATCATATGGTACTGAAGACT
>JAUYWG010000831.1:0-12795 GCA_034779775.1 Enteromius afrohamiltoni | reverse complement strand
ACCAGTGTGCATCTTGAGCCAAAACAAATTATATTATTTCAGAATAAATTCTGAAGGATCATATGGTACTGAAGACTGTAATCATAGCTGCTCAAAACTTAGCTTTGGCATCAGAGAAATAAATAACATTTTACAGTTATTTTAATTTGTTATAATATTTGACAATATTACTGTTGTTACTATATTTTGGTCAAATAAATGCATTGGTGAGAATAAGAAATTTCTTTCATAAACATTTAAACATTTTTACTGACCCTAAACTTTTTAACTGTAATTAAAAAACAATTTACAATTTTCTTCAGGAAAAACACATTATGAAAATTTAGCTCATTATCAGTTGAGTTCAATTATTATTAAAGAGAAGTTTGATGTTTTTTGAGTGCTGCAACTAAAGATGCGTAAATACTTTCAATGGAAAAGATCAAAAAATAAATAAATGAGTTAATTAATAATAATAATTTAAGCAATATTTGTCAATTTCCTATTAATCACTGAATCAACAATAAAATAATGATTACATAATGGAGAGGAGCACTGAAATAGGGAATACATCCTACTATCTTAGTAAAAAAAAAAAACTATATTATTTGCATTTTCATTTCATAATTGACTGTTCGTAAATTAGAACATAATTGTCCCGTGTGTACAATTATTTGCAATGTTCAATTCTGAGTACATGAAAACAGAAAGTGAACCATATAGCACCTGTGTGTTTCTGTTTCAGTTTCAGTTAGATTTTGAGGTCAGTGGTGCTGCTAATCATAAAGATGAGCTGATTCTTCTCCAAAACACAGTGTATGAGTAATCCTTTCCGAAATTAGAAATTATCAGCTCTCAAATCCACCCATATGAAAGCATGCTTAATACAGTCCCATATGAATTACAGCTACTATACATACAGCTATAGGCTTCTCTGTGAACAGAAGGAAAATGACATAAAAAAAAAGAAAGGAAGGGGGATTTGGTAAAAAAATAAAAAAAAATCACAGAGAACAGAAAGACAGTGAAAAAGGGCTAGAGAAGGAAAAAGAAAAAAAAAATAACAAAGCCAAAGAGGAGAAACTTGGCACCTCAGCCACACACTGTCATGTAGGCAGGCTGACATCATCATTGTAAAATTGGGAGGCCGGTTTCGTCTTTCCTGCAGATGTGGAGGCCTGATCACATTCCGTGGGCCTGTGCCACTTTTCATCAACATCCCCCCCTTTACCCCTCCCTCGAAACTCTCTCTCCTGAGAAGAGACACCATCAGAGGGTTGTGGGTATGTCTGTGTGTGTTTGGGGGATAAGTTGTTGAAAGAAGTATGTATGGGCACATCACTGAGAAACAAAGAATACAAAAATGGGTGTGTTTTGTGTGTATGAAACAGTGAAAGAGAAACCTGAGGTTATTACTGAATGTGATGGATCTTCCCAAGGTCTTCCAGTGTGTTGGTGTCCCTCAGGGTTCCAGTTCGTGTCCTCTGCACTTTCTCGCGTATAGGGCCTTTAGTTTCTCCTGGTGTCCACTACAGAGCTTGTATTCCCCAGGCCTGGCCCCCGAGCTGCCCCCTGGGCCTCCACCTGGGCCTGATTGGATCCTGCTGCTGCAGAAAGCCTTGATTTACGAGAGCAGAGCGCCAAGCCTCAGACACGCAGCTGTGTGTCGGCAGGAAAGGGAAGTTGTGCATCACACGGTGTGTGTTTTACGGGGGAGAGTCACGCCCTGGCGAACTAGACAGGACAGAATCTGACTCCATGATTGACAGGTGTCAAGGAGGTATGACAAATCAGTTCTTTATTATAAATAGAATAAAAAATAAACAGCTAGTATCATTATACAGAATAAGAATATACATAAAGTACATAAAAGTAACGATACACTCTCAGAAATAAAGGTACAAAAGCTGTCACTGGGCAGTACCTTTTCAATAGGTACATGTTTGTACCTAAAGGGTCCATTTCGGTATCTTAAAGGTAAAGGTACCTTAAATAGGTACAAAAGTACCAACCCAGTGACAGATTTTGTTACTTTATTTCTGAGTGTATAAAAACAACCTCCAAAAAGAGCACTTTAAAAAATGGAATCTACAAAATCATCTATTTAGCATACATTATTTAATATAAAGTAACTCAATTTTCAACAAAAATTTGCTTACTTAACAGTCAGTTGTTGCTTGTTTCATTTATGAATGGATCAAATGTTACTGAATTAATCGGTAACTCATTCACAAAGAGTGTAACCTAATTCATTCATGAATGAATAAACAGTTTTTGAAAAAAAATCCTAGTGTAGGGAAATAAAATTTAAACTCTTAAAAAGTGCATTACGTTATTTTGTGAATCTGGCTTTGATTTTAATTGCACCAGCTCATTGTATCTCAGTTCACATGCAAAGGATCTCAAAGGCACAGCAGCACAAAACAGCTTGCTTAATTCTAAACGTATGAGAAAGGGTGGAAAAAAATGCTCATGAAAAAATAAATTATGACTTTTGTAGCGCAGATGCACAAAAACACTTTAGAAATATTATTAATAGACCTCAGAGGGGGAAAAAAAACAATAAAACAAATGTTCCATATGACCGATAAATAATCAAATAAACTGAAACAAAAAACCAAACCGTTTGGATATTTATTATGATCTGAAACTATTTTTGTTTTACAGTTAAGCCAAATTATAAATCATTATGCTTCTTACATATAAGATCGTAATGCACATCCATTCCTTGAATTAAATAATGTATAGTCACACTCACAACTGTTTCATTTATAAAGTCCTGTAAACTTTTTTGACAAATACAGCCACAGGCAGTGTTTTGCGGAGACATACAGGTTTCATCTGATACACTGAGCTGTACAGCATATGCTACTTCGGACCAGAAGCGAATAAGGCGCACGTCCAGCAGAACCAATCCATTTGGTCAGGCTTTTTCAAATCCATTTCCTACATGCATATCCCGCAATTTCAACACATTGTCCACGTGCAACGTCTCAGACAAGGGCTTCTTCAGCACAGCTAAACCTGCACGGATCATCATCCCCATACTTCACCGTGAGTTATGAGCCACGCTCACCTTAACGTATTTCAAATATTCCACATGGTTCTCAGCACTACGGTATGGCAAACTTAAAATTCATTCAGTTTGGTGGGGTGTTTTTGAGTCTCCGTTGAGAGCTTCAGAAGCTCAGACTGATTCAGAGAATTAACACGACATGTCACTGCCAGTAAAAGTGCGTTCACGTCAAGACCAGGTTATGCGTTAAACAGATGCATGTGGGCAGTTTTTCCTCTTTCCTGCAATAAAATCAATTAGCCATACGTAATAAATCTAAAGATTGACACACGATGCAGAAATAAACTTTCCATGTACAGGGACTCCTAAAGTCAAAAATCTTGCCTGTGCTCGAGACACATGTTTCAGTACTTCTCTGAGTGTCAGATAAAGTGTTTGTCTTGAATACTCTTCGGATGACTTACGAGCTCAGCAGTTTCCTTTCCTCCATCAGATCTGCTGGCAGAGTTTGCCCTGTGTTGCTAATCTGAAGCCAGTTTGTCACTTATAACTGCTCAGATTAAGATTTGGTAGGGGAAGTTTGATCCACGCCAGCACGCAGGAACAATGGGCCTTCAAAATTTCCTCCCTTGGTCTCTCTTCCACAGTATTTATGATGCTCAAATGTGAAGTAATTGGATAGGTGGAAGAAATATGATGTGCTCTGTCGATAGAAAAGAACGACGCAATGAGAGCTGTTGGAAAATGTCAGGCTTCTATCGTTTAGCCCGGTACGATAATGTGTTTCATCACCCACATTCTGATCCACACACATCCTTCATGCGGTAAACCGAAGAACACCCCCATGAGCCCCCAAAGATTAAGTCAGAGTAAGTCTTAAGTGGAGATGAGTCTAGTGGACATGAACCGTTCTCCAGAGTCAAATTCAAGAATATCATACTGCAATAAGTTCTGGCTCCACGCTTATTTGACTAATTCATAAAACTGCTGGATTCTCAGTAGAGCAGTGTCGGGTTGTGAAGAAGGGCCTACGTCTTGGGGTTTTCAGTTAAAATTTGGCGTTTGCACGCTGCCTAACTGCAGGACAGGCCCATCAGCGAGAGAGAAGCTGCAGAATCCACTGCACTCTTCCCGTGGGAGAAGAGAAACAAGTTCAAGATTGCGTCGTGAGCGGCACTCGCCTCTCTTCACGAATCACTGCTGTTGTCGTTCAGGTCGTTTCTCAGGAAGCGCTATCCAGATGGGAGCTGGAAAATCACCTCTGTTATTATACTCTGCGTCTCTCCATGTTGTTCTCGGTATAAATACCGCTGTGAAAGACTAACACAAATCTTAATAGGAAACTTACCTGTCTGAGAGTTTCGATCCACATATGCAATAAAGAAGTCCTACTTAGTGCTGTCTGCGGTCCTGAAACCTAATATGTATCAATGGCCATTGGCCTCTTTTTGGCCTTAGAGACGTGAACGCTTTTATAAACATTTTTATTTTACAAAAAAACAGCCTATATGTCCACTTCTAAACAATTGTTCAAAACTGGTTTGGTAAGTTTGGTAACCATTGACACCTGTAGTATTTTTCCATATGCCAATGGTAACTATTTGGTTACTAACATTCTTTAAAATTATTTCTTTTTTGTTCAACAGAAGAAATAAACTTTCTCAACCTGAGGGTGAGTAAATGACAGAATTTTCATGTTTGTGAAAACTATCCCTTTAACAGTCTATAACTTGAAATAGTAGGAGAGAAAAGCATGTATTTTGCACAGCCAATTATTAAGCAAGTTCAGTTGCAAATTGCAAACACTAATTATTCTTCTCAACACTTAACCCAATACACATGACACCTAACATCCAATTTAGTTATAATGCACAAAAATGTTGTATCCATTATTTAGGAAAAAACTCATGCATAATCTTTTCAGACAACTCCTCTTTTTTAGTTAATTCTAAGAAAAGAGTTAAGATATCTCACAGGAAAAATAAAACGTATGTAATTTCTATCAGCTTCTACAGCAAACACACTCATTATAGAATAAAGCGCCACATGCTCCACCCACGAATAGCACGCCTTTGCTTTCCACACTGAGATGGAGACTAAAGCAGGAGACAGCTGGTGCACCGGGGCCAGCCACATTCTCCAGCAGATCATTTTCACACGCATGCTTCAGCCTTTACGTTAACTGAGCCCAGCATATCAGAGCCTTGCCAAGAGGGGCCTACCACCTGCAGCGGCCAAGCAAGCGCAGGCACGGAGCACTCCGTAAGATGCTAATCAACACAAAACAAATGCAAACGTTTTCCATGGAACGTCCGTAGGGATTCTGCGCTGACACCAGCTGGTGATGTAATCGCTATCTGTCCTTTCTCGTTCATCACATTTAGAAATGTACAATAACTTTTGGGTTGTGTGTAGTACTTTTTTTCTGTAATAAAGTCATCAAATATTACAGTGCTAAATATCAAGAATATTTCTAAGGAGGACCATTTCTATATTATTTAGACATATTAACTTTTTATTAACTTTTTACTTTTTTCTGTCAATTATTTTATAATTTGTTTATTAATTCTTTGGTTTATTAATCAAAAAAGTTTAGGTCAAAGATCTTACTATTTCCAAATAAATAAATAAATAAATAACAAATTAAAAGAAACAGAGAAAAAATTAACCTATTTCTCAGAGCAACAAATAAATCAAGACAACCATGTTTAGTTACATGTTTAGCATGACATTTAAGCTTTTTAAATGAACTTCAGATGGTCATACCATCATTTCAATAATAAATACATCATGACAAAAAAAAAAAAGAAAAAAAAATCCTCAGCCTGACAGGTCTAATAAATTACTTACATAACATCAGAAAACTGGAGTGTTTACTTGGATTCAGGAAAAACAAAAAAATAAAAACACAGCCTGACAGCTCTTTCTTTCCATCTGAACTCTCTTGTGCTTCATGGGATCTTCGTTCTTATTCATTACCATGCGGCTGCCTGCAGCTGTCCATTCACACAACGTGTAGCCTTGCTAATTTTCCAACAGGGTGTGAGATTGAATGTGAACAGAAGAATGTCCGGTGAACGAAGCATGCTGTCTTTGAGAGCGCTGAGCATGCCTTTGGGTGATGAAGCTTCTGTTTTGGCCGGACAAGTTGTGTTTATCTCTCCCTAAAGCTCATGGCCTGAAGCCAGAGCAAGGCACCCCACATAGCACAGTTTGCTGTGTCTAATGAATGCATTTATCTCATTTGTGGGACAGAACAGCAAATCATTTACACTAGCAAATTCCTCTGACCACAGCTGGGCCTGAGTCTTAACGCAAAACCCCCAATGGTTCGCTCATCCATATTCTCTCATATTCTTACTCAGGGTGTCAAATAGCAGTTAAGCTGCTTCTAGTTTTGAGACTAGACCTACTTTAAGGGTCACAGAGTGGTATTTTCAGGCTGGAAAAGTTTTCAAACATTTCTCTCTTTGAAACGGGGAAGATCAAGAAGGCTATTAGAACACTTTAAAGTTCAAAAGAGGAGGACTGCATACCTCATGAAAAACAGCGCAGTAGAGGAGAGCCAGCATGTTGCTGAGGGCACTTTCCAGGCCACATTCTCACGGTCTATACAAAGTATTTGGACACTTTAGAGACACTTAAAAAATTTATGATTGAGCATGTAATAAAAAGTAAGCATTTCAAGCAAAAGATTTGATAAAAAGAAGTGTGTTAGCTTCCAATTAATCATTCCAAATGAAGACACTTTGTGATTTTCAGATGTTAGTGGAACATGTTCGTAGTTATTGTGATGAACTACTCCATTACTGGTTACTCTGGTAGGACACCTGTGTGAACTCAAAAGGAACTGACTTCATACATCCAGTAAAATAGGACCTAGGGAACTCCTGATTAAAAGTAATTGCAAAAATGGCTTAGAAAAAAGAAGCTAGTTCTAAGAAAAAGTTTTTTTTTCTAAATCCCATATGGTTTGATATTTTATTAATTGCATGCAACAAAGTTCATACAATTTTAAGCATGACGTAAGTGGGCCACTGTATGTTCTACATAAACTGTTCAGAGACTTCACATATATGCATGGTATTCTTCTACAGTATAAATTCAGTCTCTGTTTGGAATTATGAAGCGGATCTTCACTCAGAGGAGAAGAGAAGCACAGCGGCGTTTCACATGCTTCCCTAGAATGACATAAATCAACAAGCACTTCGTTATGAAACAGTCATAATGAAAACTGGAGGAACGCCTTCAATTTAACCAGTGGATCTTCAGTGGGAGCAACAGACAAATTAAGGCCGCATGGGGAAGAAAGGACACCACCTTGATGTACAATGAAACTCTATATCCGGGAAAATTTAAAGACTGATGTCAGGTAACACGACCACCTGAGGACTTCTATGAACAGCTCTGCTGAGCGCTAACAAGTGTTCATCAAAAGCCCATGAGCTCGGTTTAGCAGATGGCATGAATCATTACCAGAGCTGTCATTGCTAATATTTCTTCCTTTGTTTTGTTTTCAACCATTTTATACATGTTATATATAATATAATTCCTCTAATACTTTTTTTTGTTCAACCGAATAAATTGACATTAAATATGCTAAATAAAATAATCTTAATAATTTAAATAAAAATAATAAAAATGTACACATTTAATCCCATACATTACAGGCAATGTGCCTCAACTAACCGCACTTAGTCAACAATAAAAGCTTAAAAATGCAACACAATTTGTAAAATAAATAATACAAAAATAAATACTATTAATAATACTAATATAAAATCAGTCAAATGCCAGGATCATTCAAAGATGAAAAAATTAGGGAGCACTTTCTGTTAATAAATATGTAATTATTGTTAATTAATATATTACTGAAAAATGTATTAATGAAAATTAACTGATGTCTGAAGCCTATTTTGTTATGTACCACGATTCCATGGTTTACCAAAATAATCCAGTGAATCAAATGCATGTGCTCCAATACAGTCCACTATTTCAAATAACAGTGTTTTACATTAAGCGTTCTCCACCAAACCGCTACCAGCTCTGGAATCCTGGAGTGTCAGATTATTTTATACACAGCAACCGAGTCCTGAGCAACCACAGATCCTTGGCAATTCCTGTGGTAAATTCACATCAAACAGAATTCCCAGATCATAGAATCACAGAAGCAGACTGCCGGTGCCCGGAACATCAAGGACACATGCGCATTTCAACAGGTAATACGACCGGGAGCACAAACTACCAATCAACAAGCAGAAATGATATCTTGTTTTAGCAATAGTGTGCTTGTGGGTTTGTGGTGAGATTTAACACTCACGTAATCCAATCATTGCCTTTTCTTACTTTAGTTTTTTTTTGGGAGGGACATCCCTCAGAGAGCGAACACGGCTTTGTCTTCGGCCAACATCACTAAAAGATCCAGTCATTCCGTGAGCTTCAGTGAGTGACGAATGAACAGTAAAGACAGACAAAATCTTGTAAAAACAAATACAACAGGTATACAGAATGGCGGTTTAGTCAGAGATGGCCGTTGGGGAGATTGGATCAAGATCTCCAAGTAGCCAAAAGTTAAATTTGATGAAAACGACCATGGGGATGCTGAGGAGCTCAGCCTCTAAGCACTCACTCCATCTGTCTCATGTTACCACAATTTCTTTAATTGGCCCAATTGAAGCGCAGTCATTGATTGGGGCTATTTGCAGACAGGGCAAACATCTCAACCTCCTCAATTATCTCATTGATTACAATAATGCGGAAAATTGCCCACTGAGAGCTGGATAGTAAGTCAAACACCTGGCCGGAGCCTTTAGATTCAGAAGTGTGGAGATGAAAAGAGCGTAGCTGTCAAACCATGCTGAAGAAATGAAATCGGCACAATTCGTCACTTCTTCTCACGGATTGGAGCTCGTTCTCGACTTTGCAGGAAATATCATCTGTTTATCTCACTGTGGCATTTTGTTGAGTTTCCAAAGCGATCAGTGCTTGTGAATTCAAATATTTAACGGAAGAATGTTGCTTCGTTTCCATTACAAACAGCTCTGTTTTGAACAACTACCAGACTGACATTTTTGTACAATTAGAACAGATAGTGTAGTAGAAAAAGGGCGACAGTAAAATGACCCATGTGGTGATATTCCTTGGTTGCTAAGCTCTCAGAGGGTCAATGTTTTATTCTATCAGAGATAAACTGCAAGCAGATCAGATGGAAGAATTCAGGCATTGTTTACATTAGCTGTGCCCTCCTAATCCCCATTACCAGAGAGGAATTCACAAGATGGCTTCCAAGCACAACTCAAAACACATGGATCCGACAAGAGGAGCTCATAAATTAAGAAATGACTTCATTTTGTGCTCTTGATTCTTCTCAGAGCTGCTAAACTTAGAAAAGAGGCGGGGCTGTGGGCATGGTTACTGTCATTTCAATACGTTTTATTCAAAACGAGACATGAGGGATGCATTGTTGTCTGGTCTTGTTCAAAATGAAAGAGAACGGAAGAATGTGACCCTTCATCATCTTATGAAATCTTGTCAAAAGGATCGCTTTAACAAAACCATTGTATTTTGTCAGGATTTCCAAAAGAAGCTTAAAAGTATCTCCTAGGATACAGAAACAGTCACAAAATGTCTTCAAGATGTCCATCAATCGACAACAGAACAACATTGGCTCAACTCGTAGGAAAGAAAAATCACAAATGAGACCTTTAATAGACTGAAAAGAGAGATTTTCTTACATATTTTGTTTTGTTTTCCAATACAAATATCTAAAATGAAGATACAACAGTAAATGACGTAAAATATCATGTCTTGTTTTCGGGTAAAAAGGCATCAGAATTAAGTGAGCTTATGATTAAAACAAGACAAAAATGGCTTTAGGAAAATAAACGTAATTTAAATGGAAACTTACATTATTTTTCTTATGCAATTGGCATGTTTCCTCTTGTTTGAATCAAAACAAATTATTATTGCCATATTTTTCAGGAAACAAGACGTCTTAGTGTCTGTCTTATAAATTTATCTTGATTTAGGAATGCTTTAATATTTGTGCTGGAAACTAAACTAAACTACAAAGGAAACATTTTTTTTCAGAATTGTAGGAATTCTTAAATGTAGGAATGCCAAGCTCAAACATATTACCTGTTCTCTACATGAATCTCTTTACACTTACCATTTGTCAACAGTTGTCTAATTTGAATGTTTACTTCACCTTAGGAATTTAGGTCAAACACCTGACACAGTTACTAGGAACTCCACTGAGTCTCCTGATAAATGAAAGAAGGATTTTCCTCATTCAGCTAAATGGTTTTAGTAGTGACAACACAGGCCATGTGCGAATACAACACTGCAAAATGCGATTGGTCAAAGAACACATTACACACCAATCAGCAGGCATGTTACTGGTCAGGCAGCAGGGAGCATCCACATGTGTTAAAGATTTTAAAGACGCTGGCTCTGTGTATGTTTACAAAAGAGTAGGTCCTCATTAATGGCTCATTAGTCATATGCACAGTAGTTTGGAAATAGTTTGGTTTGAATGTCCTCCATTTATCTGTGTCAGTGCTTTTTACTCTGAGAGGGCTCCTGAGCACATATGCATGTCATGTGTTGTATGTTACTTCAGTGTGTACATTAACTTGCATCTTTGTGTCTGGTAAAGACTTTAAAGACTTTGGCACATGTCATGTTTTTGCAGGTCATTCATCTGATCATTTTTTATGTGAAGAAGTTGAAGTGGAGTTTGAACCAGTTGGTATTTCCATTCACACAGCAAGAGAATAAAAGTCAGTGTAAATATTTAAAATGTCTTTAAATTTGTTTCAGCAATGCGATCTTTGAACAGGACCGAATTTGGACCCCATTGACTTTCATTGTATGAACAACAACAGTTGCAACATACTTCACAATATCTTCTTTTGTGTTTTGGAGAAGAATGAAAGTCATTTATTTATTGGGTAAATTTGGGTAAGTTTTTAATCCACCATGAGTTTCTCACATTGCACTGTAGCCTAAATGTCCTAACAGTTATTTGTGCATAATATAAGGCTATGCAACACCCCTATGAATTACACACACAATTTGTTGAATTACTTTACTTCCCAAGGTGTGTTCACTCTTTACCACAGCTTGTGTGTATTCCTAATCGCTGTAATATGCATGTCGCTGTTTAGAAACACCTGCACGGGTGATCTCTGCCTGCTGAGTTCTCAATGCACAATATGAGTGCTCTGAATCTCCCTTTGGATTGTCCTGTGCAAAGCAAATCTCCAGAGACCACACACACACACTTATACATAGACTAACAGACTTTTCTACTGCTCAGACAGGAAAAGAATACACAGTTTTACGATATTTGTAATGTCAGTCTGACCCCAAGCTTCAGCTGCTACTGCCTGGGAACAAGCAGAGTGAGCCAGAGTTCACCACAGGTCAGAACAACTGCGCCGACACTCCTTAACACGCAATAACAAACCAAGACAAAGCACCAATTAGCTGTGGTAACAAAATGAGAGAGAAATGAGAATCGAGTTGCATGCTGCACATATTTCATTTGGATTGTTATAATAATGTTCTAATTTTTAATGTTTATCTATAATAATAAAGTGTGTATACATATATAATGTATGTTCTTTTATAAAAAAAGTTAAAGGAGCCTTTTTAATGATTTTGGGAAAAATGTGTTCTGTTTTAATATTTTTTGAATTTTGATTTATTTATGTGATGGCAAAGCAGTGTCACATGATCATTAAAAAAAATCTGGATGTTCAAGATATATTTTGAACACAGATGTACATTTTTATAGAAACTGTGATTCACATCTTTCAGGATTCTTTGCTAAATGGAATTTTTTTTAACAATATAAAAGTCTTAATTGACACTCCTTATCAATTCAATTAATTTTTATACTAAAATTATAGTTCATATGGTAGCCAAAAAAAAAAAAAACTCAAAATATTTCATGTCACATTAGTGGTTCAACCATCATTTAATGAAGCTATGAGAAAACTTTATGCATACAAGGAAAACAAAAATAATGACAAGCATTTACGAGCACCGAGCATTGTGGTATGGAATGGTATGGCTGGCACGGAAGAGAAGAAATTGTTGAATAAAGTCTTTATCTTTGTTTCTTTAAACACAAGTTGTATTTTTTTAACTTCTTAACATTACAGTTCACCCACAGATTTTACATGGACCATTTTAATAATGTCTGAACTACTTTTCTGGGCTTTGAACATCTGCCCTGCTGTCTATGGAGAATCAGAAAGCAAAAGGGTCTTGACCAAGCATCAAAATGTGACAAATTGGAGTGAGACTGTGTTGTCAGAACAAGACGAGGGTAATTATTATTACAATTTTAATTACGCTGACATACTGTAGGTATTGCTTCTTTTTTTACGTTGCTTCAGTTACATTTTCTGACAGTTCAGAATTGAAATATCCAGGTACTGTCATTAAAAGTGTAGAGCCCTGCTAAAATAGGGTCTATTAATATAAGTATTGTTCATAATTGTTGTTTTCATAAAAAGGTTTAAAATCAATGTGATCCGTAAAATATAAGTTTGTTTTTTTATTTTAAAAGAAAGGTCATTGTTTGAACCAATGACATGTCTCGAGATTGACCCCGGGGAAAAAAGAAAGGGGGGGATGTGGTTGAGATTACGTGGGGAGAAAATGGTGGAACGAACGCATGTGTTATGTGAGCTATAGAAGTTATAATAGCCGAAATTTTGTTGTTTTAAACGTTAAGACCTGAAGTACAACGACTAAGAGAGTGTTAGAGAGCTTGGCGAGAGCGATTT
>JAUYWG010000830.1:0-11449 GCA_034779775.1 Enteromius afrohamiltoni | reverse complement strand
TTTAACATAAAATTGTTTGATAGTGTTAATTTGGAAAGCCAAAACTCTAGCGGGTCCACCAGACCCATGAACACTGGTTGAGTAACAAAAATACGAACACCACACAAGGGTTAATATTCTGACTCATTTAAATTTTTATGTACTAATGAAGACTTAAGTATATCATCATCTCAACTTTTTTTTGCATGGTTTATTTCTTATGTGGCGGTAAATAAAAGTCACATGGACTGCATTGCGGGATACTGTGTGCTCTTTTCTATATTGAACACTTCTAGGTCAATCTGTGCAAACTTAACATTCACATAATGTACACGGTATACTTATTATAAAACCTACTGCAAATCTAGTAAAAGTAGCATGCATTATATTACTAACACCGAACCCAAAGCAGTCATTTGCACTGAGAGACATTTGGGGCAGTAAATGGCTCATGTCATGGCTCTAGAGGACACTTCAATGTTTCTGCTGGACTGTTTGGGCTTTTCGTGAATTTTAAAAATACAATACTAACTCAGGTTAGTTATATTGTGATTTTTGTTTCAAAGACAGTTTACATTTTGAGCGTAAACAATATGAGCATGTTTCAAATGCCTTTCCAAAGGTTTTCATAAACTCAGTACAAAAAAATATAATACCTGTAAATCACCAATCATATTTAGAGAAGAAGAAAAAAATCACCCACTGTCTTTAAAGCTAGTACATAGAAATTACTTTCTACTTTAAGGACCTTGGAAGAAATATAAGGGAGTAAAAAGTATTATATTTGTATTTCAAATGTAATGAAGTTAAAGTCATAAGTATCCAGAAAAAAATAAAACAAGTGAAGTACAGATACACAAAAAGTGTAATTAAGTACAATACTCAAGTAAATGTACTTCACAACTGGCAATCTTTGCTCATTTACAAAGATCATTAGATTATAAGACTTTAATAGCTTATAAAACTATGTATGAACGTAGATCGACCGCTAAATCGAGAGCTTTGCCTTGCAGCTCAGCTCCTTCTTCACCACGACAGACTGGTACATCCAACGCATTACTGCAGAAGCTGCCCCCATCCGTCTGTTGATCTCTCATTCCATTTGTCCCTCACTCGTGAACAAGACCCCAAGATACTTAAACCTCTCCACCTGAGACAGGAGCTCCCCACCAACCTGAAGGGGACAGGCCATCCCTTTCCTGCTGAGAACCATGGCCTCAGATTTGGAGGTGCTGATTCTCATCCCAGCCGCTTCACACATGCACCGGGAACAAGTTTGACTTACTGCTGGCAATGCAAACCAAGCTCCTGCTCTGGTCATACAGGGACCGGACAGCCCTTAGCAAAGGGCCCCGGACCCCATAATCCCAGAGCACCCCCCACAGGAAACCGCGTGGGACGCGGTCGAATGCCTTCTCCAATTCCACAAAACACATGTGAACTGGTTGAGCAAACTCCCACGAACCCTCCAGTACCCTAAAGAGGGTATAGAGTTGGTCCAGTGTTCCACAACCAGGAAGAAAACTGCATTGTTCCTTCTGGATCCGAGGTTCGACTATTGGTTGAATTCTTCTCTCCAGTACCCTGGCATAGACTTTCCGGGGAAGCTGAGGACTGTGATCCCCCGATAGTTCCCCCTCTGATCTCCCTTCTTAAAAAGAGGGACCACCACCCCGGTCTGCCAGTCCATAAGCGCTGTCCCCAACCTCCCCGCGATGCCATAGAGGCGTGTCAACCAAGACAGCCCCACAGCATCCAGAGACATGAGCGACTCAGGTCAGATCTCATCCACCCCCGGTGCCTTGCCACCAAGGAGTTCTTAACTACCTCAGCGACTTCAGCCCAGGTAATGGTCGAGTCCACGCTCTGCATCCTCAGTGGAAGACGCCTCGGTGGGATTGAGGAGATCTTCAAAGTATTCTTTTCACCACCCAACAATATCCCCAGTTGAAGTCATAAGATTCCCACTCTCACTGTATACAGTGGTGGCAGGGAACTGCTTCCCCCTCCTGAGGCGCCGGACAGTTTGCCAGAACCTCTTTGCGGCCGACCGATAATCCTTCTCCATGGCCTCACTGAACTCCTTCCAGACCCAAGTTTTTGCCTCCGCAACCACCCGGGGTGCAGTTCGCTTGGCACACCGTTACCTATCAGCTGCCTCAGGAGCCCCACAAGCCAGCCAGGCTTGATAGGAGTCCTTCTTCAGCTTGACGGCATCCCTTACTTCCGGTGTCCACCACCGGGTTCGGGGGTTGCCACCACGACAGGCACCGGAGACTTTGCCCTGGTACCACGTGTACTGATGGGCACCCTTATGCTCGAACATGGTGTTCGTTATGGACAAACCATAACTAGCAGAGAACTTCAACAACAGAACACTACTTGGGTTCAGATCGGGGGGGCCGTTCCTCCCAATCACACCTCCTCTCAACCTCCCACACTAACTCATGAGGATTTTTTTTAACGTTTTTTTTAAAAGTTTTTGAATGATGAGGATCGGTTTTGTCACGGGCAGGAGGTCCATTGCATTTGATCAACATTTATTGTTTGCTATATGGGCTTTTTTTGTAGTTTACTTGGCCCTCTTCAAAACACACAAAAACCATTTGTTTTTATGGACATAGTGTTTCTTTTTGGACATAGTATTTATTTTTACACTTGTATCGTGATCTAGCAGAGATCTGTCTTTGACTGTGTACGCGCTTCATTCGGAAATTGAGCCAGGGTGGAGTTATGAGGCTTGTGTAATAGGTTGAAAAAATGCCATTTATGAATTCACTTAAAACAGTAAAAGAAGTTTACTGTTGAGGTCAACCGTCCAAGACACCAGTTCAGTGGACCTCGGAAAACAGTGCTGTGATTGTCCGCCTTGTCAACATGTTGACTTCCTCCCCTATCTTGGCCTACCCAGACTTTGATTTCCCATTTGTCCTTCATACTGACGCATCTAATGAGGGTCTGGGGGCTGTACTCTATCAGGAACAGGGGTGTAAACTGTGTGTAATCGCCTATGGCTCAAGGTCACTCTCACCTGCTATGAAGAATTATCATCTCCATGCCATTAAGCTTGAGTTCCTCACCCTAAAATGGATCATATGCGATACATTTCGTGACTGCCTTTATTATGCCTCCATGTTCACAGTATTCACAGATAAGAAAGTCATCCACTTGGCCAGGCAAAGGTTTTATTGGCTTTTCATGCAGCGTGACATAGAAGATTACGTCATCCGTCAATGCCTATGTATCAAGCAAAAGTAACCCACTGTTCCTAAAAAGGCACCAATGGTCTCAATCACAACTAGTGTCCCATTTGAGTTTCTGTCCGTTAACTCCATCTTGAACCAAGTAAGGGAGGCTACGGGTATACCTTAGTTCTCATTGATAACTTCACTCGCTTTGCCCAGGCCTACGCAACACGGAACAAATCGGGCAACCACTTTTCTATGACTTTATACCATGCTTTGGGTATCCACAAAAGCTTCATCAGCTTGAAAGCTTGATCAGGGCTGGGAGTTCGAGAATAACTTGTTCCAATGATTGTTCCAGCAACTGGCTGGCATTGTTCATTTTTGAACAACCACCTTAATCTACAGGGGAACCCTGTTGAGCGTCTGAATCAAACACTGCTTCAAATGCTCAAACCTTGAACCTGAGCCACAGACTGGGACCCATCAGAAATACCCACAAAGATGGGCTTCTCGGATACAAGAGGCATATAAGATCGCCTATATCGTGAAAATAGTAGGAATTGCTCTGTGAAAGAAAAAAATACTACGTTCGTGGTGTCAGAGGAATTGTGCTTCAGCCAGATGATTGCGTTCTTGTCCGCAACCTGTCTGAGAGAGAAGGGCCTGGTAAACTCTGCCCTTACTGCGAGAACAAAGTACATTGTGTTGTTGAGCGGATGGGAGATGGTCCTATGTATCAAATTCAAGCAGAAACTAGAAATAATCTCCTGTTGCCCGTGAATGATCTGCCACTTGAACATGATGGTCAGGACAATCAGACAAAAAAAACTAAGACAGAAACGACACCACATGAACAGCCAGACTCAAAGATCTGATGTCTTGGAGGACAGAGCCAGTGATTGTGGGGACGAGGAAGAATATGCATGCAATCCCAGACCAGTACCAATATATGAAATAAAGAAAGTAATTCCTCAAACAGTCCTACAGTAAGTCACGCAATCATCTTCGAGTATCAGCGCCAGAGTTTCACCCAGTACGCAACAGAGTAAAGCAAGATAACCTTGAGACATATGAGCAGCACCCCCAGTTTGTCACACCAGAGCCAGCACAAGCACCGGCTGACCCATTTTTCGTCTGTGTAACCGCAGGAACATGTGGATTAATATCTAGTAAGGAGAAGTAATGAGGAATGAGCACAGCATCTTGCACAGCCAGTGAATGAGGAAGACATCAGCCTGCGCAAGCTGATGTGGAGGAGGTGTTCATGTACAATCATATGGGCCAACCTACATACCAGGCTTGGAGACAAGGGGCCTCATGTATCAACGCTGCATACGCCAGATTTCGTTAACATCATCTGAAGTCCTCTGTGGGGTTGGCATCATCTCTTCTTAAGTGTCCAGTGTTAAGAAACAGAACAAATAGAAACAAAATTAGTGTAACTGCTAATCAAACTAAGAAAATTAAGATTTGTTAAACCAGAGCTAAAAGATTAATAATAAACATCTGATCAGATATAACTGCAGGAAAAGTTGAGATGCATTATTCAAATGCTTGGCTAAAAGGATATGTCTTTAATCTAGATTTAAACAGAGAGAGTGTGTCTGAACCCCAAACGTTATCAGGAAGACTGTTCCAGTGTATAGTTCAGTCTAGAGGTCATGAACGAATGAACTAGCTTTTCTGCATCTGAAAGGGGTAACATGTTTCGTAGCTTCGCAATGTTTCTAAGATGGAAGAATGCTGTTTTTGTAACATGAGAAATATGACTTTCAAAAGACAAGTTGCTGTCTAATATAACACCCAGACTTTTGACTGTAGTGGAAGTAACAGGGCATCCATCTAGTTGTAAATTATAAGTAAAAAGATTGTTTATTTGATTGTTTTTTGATCCACAGATCACACCAATATTGCCTTTATCATCACTCTACTCACCAGACGTGCCCTGCAATGGGCAGATGCGCTATGGACCTCAGAGAGCCCTCATCTGTCACCCGTGGACACTGCTGGACTGGTGGCCTTCCTGAAAAGAGCACTTACGATCTCCCAACACTTAACTGCCTGCGAGAGCCCCATAGATACCTCACCTATCCATGGCCCGGCCGCGGAACCCATGCACACCGACACTTACCATCTCACGGCTCGTGAACGCTGTGGGGAACCAACCACATAGAATATGCAGAATCATTAATTAAATTTCCTGACTGCCCAACGCAGAGACCAGAATCAACGTTAGCCACTGGCGCCACGTTGTTTCAACTAACACCCTCTTTTGGAAGGGGGAAGAATACCCCCTGGCACGTTTACAGCTTAAAAAAAGAGTTATTTGTTGGTCTCCGACACACTGACCAAGCATCAAACTCAGGAGTGATGGACTCCAGTGACTCTTCATGACACTAACGCAATAACGTACAGACGCTGAAGTCACCGGATTGAAACCATCTGGCTTGTCGAGTGTGAACTTTGACATCCAGCAGCGTGAACTCAGGACAGGGATCATTTACATAAACAATAGCTTTAATTCATGGGCTGGGAAACTCGGCACGTCAGAGTCAGGACACACACATTCTTGCACACACACTCCGAAGGACATCTACTCGGTGGATCACCAATCCAACGCATCCCAGAGGGACGGCAGCGGCAGAGAAACTTTCAACGAACTGTGTACCCACTCTCACTGCAACAAACAGATCAGCAGTACTGCCAAAGGGCTAACCAGCAACAACACCGGGAACCCAAGATCCAATCAGAGCAACGCAGAGCGCAGCAGATGCACACATCCGCTGAGTTTGGTAACATGAACAATTTCCTTCTCGCTGATGGTGTATAAGTAAGATTCAACGCTAAGGCTAACAATCTCTAATTTGTTGTTTCTTGCCGGTTGTGATTTGGAGCAGTAGTAGCAAATACTTGCGGTTTTCAGTAACTTCATTTCCCATCTTCAGACAGTGTGAGTGAATGTGTGTGTATGAGTGTGATCGCGTATACAATCCTAAGTAGTAGTGTTTGTATAGTAGATTAGTCAACAAATAAATTGTGTTTCATTTATTAAGAAACAACTGTCTTGTGTATTGTGTTTTGGAAAGTCATGAACAAATATATTGCAGAGACTCTAAAACAAGGCTTCATATGTCCTTCTGTCTTCCGAGACATGCTCCATCACTTGCGCTTGAAGAGTGGCGCCACTGGCTGGAGGGAGCAAAGATGCCATTCCAGGTGATAACCGATCATAAAAATCTACAATACCTTCGTGAGGCAAAGCACCTGAACCCATGACAGGCATGGTGGGCTCTGTTTTTTACCCGGTTCGATTTCACCATTACCTATCGGCCAGGAACAAAGAACACAAAAGCAGATGCACTGTTCAGACTTTATCAGCCTGATCCTCTCTCTCCGACACTCCAGAACCTGTCCTGCCATCCACAGTCTTCCTAGCTCCCATTCAGTGGTCCCTCCAGGATCAGATCACACAGGCACTAATCAATGAGCTGGTCCCTCCTGGGGTTCCTGAAGGCAAACAATATGTCCCATTCCCCATCTGCCAGAACCTCTTAGAGTCTGTACACACCTCTCTAGGATCTGATTCAGGAAGTACACCGCTATGTCCGAGGATGCTCCGTCTGTGCCATAACCAACACTCCTCGACACCTGCCCAAGGGTAAGCTGGTTCCTTTACCGATACCCCAAAGACCATGGTCCCACATTTGGATAGATTTCACCACGGACCTGCCTGAATCAAATCTTAGTCGTAGTTGATAGGTTTTTCAAATCTTGTAACTAATTCGCCTCTCTGGATTACCTATTGCTCTGATGATGGCTCAGTTGTTGGTTTCCCATGTATTTTGACACTTTGGAAACCTGGAGGATATTGTCTCAGACGGAGGATCGCAGTTCACATCACGAGTTTGGAAAGAATTCTTTCACCTCATTGGAGTCTCCATCAGCTTATCCTCAGGCTACCATCCACAAACCAATGGCCAGACGGAGCACAAAATTCAGGAGATCAGCCGCTACCTCCGAGCGTACTGCCATGATCATCAAATCCTGGAACCAGTATCTACCCTGGGCAGAATATGCCTAAAATTCCCTCAGTTTCAATGTGTTTTAGGTTTCCAACCGCCTCTCTTCCCTTGGAGCGGTAGACTACTGGTTCCGGGAAAGCAAGCAGGTATTGGACTCGGCACATATCCACCTTCAGAGGGCAGTCATTAGACACCAGCTACAGGCAGATGAGCCAAAACACATATATTCCAGCCTGGTGAGCTGGTCTGGTTATCCACTCAGGACAACAACCTGCATTTTGGTCCTGCGTACTGTAGAAGGAGGTTACAGAATTCAGTTCGGGCGATCCCCGCCACAATTCGCGGGTGTGTTACCCACTCTTGTGAATTCAATGCAGGCTCTGGTGATGGAACAAGAAGTAGAAACTCTTCTGAGGAAGGAGGCCATCGAGGTGGTCCGTGCTCAAGAAAGAAAGGGGCGGGTTCTACAGCCGCTACTTCATAGTTCCAAAGAAGGATGGAGGGCTAAGGCCCATTTTAGACCTCAGAATCTTGAACCACTCAGTAATGAAACTGAAGTTCAAAATGCTTACTATGAAGCAAGTCGTGTCACAAATCAGGTCAGAGGACTGGTTTGTCACGATAGATCTAAAGGATGTGTATTTCCACATGTCAATCCATCCTTCTCATAGGAGGTTCCTGAGGTTCGCCATGGCATCCGCATACTGAATTATATCAATGACTGGTTAATTTTGGGCCAATCGGAGAGTCTTAGACATGTGCCTTAGACATGTGAAGGAAACCTGCGTTTCTAGAACAGGGCCCAGTGTTGGGAGCTCAGATTCACCGCCTAGTGCTAACGTCCTTTACTGGTTGGGGAGCGTCCTTTACTGGTTGCGTCCTTTACTGGTTGGGGAGCGATCATGAGTGGTGGTCTGTGGGAGCCCAAGGTCTGTGGGAAGATTTTCATCTTACTTGGCACATAAACTGGCTAGAGATGCTGGCAGTGTTCCAGGCACTCACATTTTTTCTCACAGATGTAAGAGACAGACACGTGTTAGTACGCACCGACAACACGTCAGTCGTCGCTAACATAAACCACCAAGGAGGTCTGCGTTCGCGCCCCTTGTACAAGCTGGCACACCAGATCCTTGTGTGGGCCCAGAAAAAGATCCCTCTCACTGAGAGCCATCTACATTTCTGGGCATCTAAATGTAGGAGCAGACATCCTGTCGAGACAGGGGCCAAGGCCCGGGGAATGGATGCTCCACACCGAGGTGGTGGAGCAGATCTGGAGAGTATTTTACAGAGGTGCACAATAACAGAGCAGAGCAGAAAATGCACAATATCCCCTTTGGTACTCTCTAGTTCCATGGTACAGAGGTGGCCAAGGCTCCCTCTGTACGCCTTTCCCCCGATTTCTCTGCTCCCTGGAGTTCTGGATAGAGTGTGCCGGGACATGGTCAGTCTACTGCTAGTAGCGCCGTTCTGGCCAGGCCGAGTATGGTTCTCGGACTTGATATCCCTCCTAGACGGCTCTCCATAGGAGATAACGATCAGGAGGGACCTCCTCTCACAAGCAGGGGGCACCAGAGTGCACCCCTGCCAGAAGTTGTGGCCTCTGATGCGGCACAACTCTTAGCAGCAGGTCTCTCAGCCGAGGTTGTGGAGTCCATTCTCCAGTCCAGAGCTCCTTCCACGAGGACACTGTATGCCTTGAAGTGGAAATTTTTCACTTCTTGGTGTAGAGAAAACCAAGAAGATCCAGTTAACTGTCCAGTTGGTAAAGTGCTGGAATTTTTGCAGAGTAGATTCTCTACTGGGGTCACCCACTCCACCTTGAAGGTTTATGTGGCAGCTATATTGGCCTACCACTCCTATCTCGGTGAGCAGACACTGGGTAAGGAACCCCTGGTCATACGTTTCCTCCACGGTGCACTGAGGTTGAGACCTCTTTTATGCTAACCTGGGACCTGGCTGTAGTGTTAGAGGCCCTCTGTCGGCAGCCATTTGAGCCCATAGAGGAGATCTCAGATCGTTTACTAACTAGCATTGTGTTCTCTGAGTAGAGTAGGTGACCTTCAGGCCCTATCGGTGTCCCCTACACATCTTGACTTTGCGTCTGGCATGGCCAAAGCCTTCCTGTAGCCGCGAGCAGGTTACAGTCCTAACGTGCCTACGGTCACACCACAGCCAGTAGTACTACAGGCCTTCAACACTCCTCCCTTCAGGGAGCCCGGTCAGAAGAAGCTAAACTGTCCACAGAGTCTGAACAGTTGCGGGTGTGCTTTGGGCCACCCAAAAAGGGGTGCCCTGCGACTAAACAGACTTTAAGCTGATGGATAGTGGATGCCATTAATACGTCTTATGAGTCCTCTGGTCTCCCGCTGAGGCTAGGAGACAGAGTGCACTCAACACGTAGTGTGGCGGCCTTGAAGGCCCTGCTAGCTGGGGTCTCCATGGCCAACATCTGTGACACTGCTGGGTGGTCCACCCCTCATACCTTTGTCTGTTTCTATGGGTTGGACTTGCGAGCCACTCCGGGCTCTTCTGTTCTCGCTTAGCTGTACACAAACACACACTAGGCAGGGAACTTGAAAGTCTGGGGGCGTGGGCATCTCGTTCCCATAATATCTCGTCGACGCAGCTCAAGATCCTGAAAAGGAACGTCTCTAGGTTATGTATATAACCTTAGTTCCTTGAAGGAATGAGAAGCCGGCGCTCCGCTACATGACAGGAGCTGTTTGACCCGCCGATGACGTCCCAACTCACGATTGGCTGATCCAACACACGATTTAGAGCCGTCACGCTGAGCGCGTTTCCATAGCGTCTCGACCCTTCAAAGAACTATGGTTCCATACATAACCTAGAGATGTTTCAGACACAGTCTTTATACAATGGACAGTGCAAGTACTATCATCTAAGCGTTCAGAACAAATGGCATCATAGCAGTCATTTGAGAATGTACTTACTAGTCAGATGGAGCGTAGCGTCCTGGAGATGTTGTCCAAAAGCAGTTCCATTCCGACTCTGCTGGGGTGACGTGCAGGCGATCAGTCTCAATCAGGCTGCTGATGTCCCTCTTCAGAACCTCTCTCAGCTCTTGAACGTACCGGAACGTACCAAACGTACCGGACAATGGAATCTCCGACAATCACAGCGTCGCGCTCCGTCTCGCGGAGATGTCCTTGACCGAGGCCTGGCTTGTATCTTTCGCTGTTGTTGCACCCAGGGTCTGTGGTGTCCCGGTGCCGGAATGAAGGATATCTGGGACGATCGCATCGAGGGTGCACGGGACCTGTGCAGAGAAGCACACGGAGTAGAGGTGGTCAGAGTATCAGGCTGTATACTCACCCGGGAGGATTCCAGCGCTGCCCTTCGCTCTCTTAGCTCGGCCTGTCTTTCCAGCAGCTCCCAGATCTGCTTATCCACGGCCTCCAGTTCGAGCTGCAATGAGTGCTCCTGAACGTGTCCTCACCTGCACTCAAAGGTAGACACAAATTCACCATTGAAGTAAGTAACTGTGGGTAAACAACGATAATGTGTGTAAATAGGTAAGCGGCTACCACACTGCTGGAGTCAGGAAATCAAAACTAAAATAGTGATAACAGAGCAATTTGGTTATTTTAGTTGTAAAATACATCAGGTGGTATATTCACACGTTATAAAAAACAAAATTGATGGTTAGATTTGTGATTGAAAATAGACAATAAGTAATTAACTTAAGGGAGCTCCCGTTTGTCTTGTCTGTCTCGCTGATATGCTGATACATCACTGATACATCACTGAGTCACCTGATTTTGTCTGACGTACGTCCATTTCTTGTGTGTGTTTGTTTTATGTCCATTGGCGACTCCTTGAGGCAATTGTTTGAAATTACACACTACAAAGTATCGCACTAACATATGTGAAAATTATTGATTTAGAATTGATAAAATGGGTTAATTGGCACAATATTTGTATACCAATTATGTGACTTAGAACATATAAAAGTATTTAAAAAATGTATACAACCCTTAGTCTATGGCAATGGCAGTGAGTGCGTTTTAATGGACTTGGCAGTATTGCAATTAAACTTTACCTCATGTAAACCAATACTTTATAATAATGCAATTATGCTCATAATTGCAGCAGGCATAATCATATAGGAGGTCCACACATAAATGAAATATTACCGCTCTGACCAGTCTAACTACTGTTTTGGTTACAAACCGGATTCCAAAAAAGTTGGGACACTAAACAAATTGTGAATAAAAACTGAATGCAATGATGTGGAGATGG
>JAUYWG010000829.1:0-11450 GCA_034779775.1 Enteromius afrohamiltoni | reverse complement strand
TATTCCGCGTCTGAGTCTTCCATCACGCTACACGGGGACATCCTCGATCAGTCATCTCTCGTCTGCCTCCGTGACAGGAGCTGAATGAGGAGTGCTACATACTTGTGCTACATACAATACTCATTATATGTAGGACAAGTAGATTCAGCAGTGAGGTGCAAGTGGAGCTGGGCATGGCTCAAGGTGGAAGTGAGGCAGGAAGTGCAGGGTGTTGAGCATACATTGCCTCTGTCATTGTATTTTATAAAAACAGATAAGGCGGGACATGCCAGATGTACCTTATGTACAAAAGAAATAAACTATGCCAAGAAGGGGGTGCATGCCCTAATATCCCACTGTGCCACATCCAAACACAGAGAAAAATAGTTGACAATTTTGACAACCAGGAGCATTTGTCCCCCTTATAATGCTGTTCATGAGACCCATGGACCAAAAGCATTGAGAGAGAGGGAGAGAGGGAAATTACCTGTGTCCATGTTTCAGCGTGTTGTGAATGCAGAGGTTTAGTACCAAGTATTTATACAGAGAATCGAATTGTTGGTTGAATTATATTTTGAACACTAGCACTTAGAGATTGTTTTTGTTTCAGTGTTGAGAGCACTGCAAATAAAATGCATTAATAATTACTGAACAATTTGTTTTTTTTTATATATACTGTATATTGTATATCAGTCATACAATACAGACAGACATTTCATCATGGTAGATCTATGTAGGGATAAATTGCAAGGTTGTATTTTAATGATTTTAATTTGCTTTACTATCAGGCAATGGTTCTGAGCACTTTGGCAGAGCACTCACTGCCATTAACAATGGCCCCCGTCATTGTCACCCTTGTGCAGACGCTGGCCCAGGACAAAGTGGCTCTGAGCCACATGAAGTTGTCGCGAACAGCAGCGAAATATGAAATGGTTCACGGCATGGGGAAGACATTCTCCGACCCCATCATCAGCAACATCAAAAAGTTACCATTCTCAATCAATCTTGATGAGGCTACCTCAAGTAGTGACAAAAAGTTAATGCAGTAATAGTGTTAATAGAATAGTAATTCCTAGGATTTATACAAGATTACACAGTGCTTGCATTTGGCAGTTCAATATCATGAACATTTGGCACAATATTTACTTTATATAAAGCATGTCTGCCCCCGCTTTAGCTGCTGTCCTGATATTCGGTCAATATTGTTATTTTTCCTACTGACACCACTCAGTATCCTCGATCAAGGGGATGTGAGTTAAAAACAGTCAACATTCTTAATGGTCTTCTCATTTATACAGGTGCTCTCCATTTTGGTGAGCTATTATAACCCAGAAAGGAAGGGTGTTGATGTGGAGCACCTCAGGTCGTTTGAAGTACTTAAGGTAACTACAGCAATCCTGGAGAATGCCCTGGACAAATTCTTCGCAGACAATGATATCCCGTGGTCCAATATGGTAAGCATGACATGATGATGGAATCCTGCGCAGTGTTGCGAGGCACCAAGTCTGGCCTGGAAACTAGAGTTCAACACAACCACTACCTTAACAGCACTGAATGGCCTCTTATTCACCCAGTTTGCCAATGGCAGCAGCTGCCATGTGGGTATCCTGCTCATTAGAAGCAATTGGAGTTTCATTCTCTTTCCAAGGACATTTTTGACAGAATTTGATGGCCTTATTATTGTTTTATATATATATAAGAGATCTGTGATTACATGAGCATTCCCGGTTGTTGTCTTATGATGTTGGACTGCTTCCTGCTTATAAGGTCCTATTCTTTGGGTTCATGAATGCGGAAGACAAGGCTCTGTACAAAGAACCTTTAGAAAAAATGTATGATGCTCATCATGTGAATGAAAAGGCCAGAGACGCATTCAGACTCTTCATAAGGACCTCAGTGGGAAAGATAAATCAACACATTGCAGTTGTAGATTTGCTGGGTAATGTGGCCAAATTATGGGAATATCTATGGTGTGTCAACATTGGCCTGCATGTTCGCTATCTGACATTTGCTTTGGTAAATCAACAAATTAGAGCTTTGATATATTCTCTTCCAGGAATGACACAGCAGGGCAGAGACAGAAAGCAGTGGTTGGTTAAGAAACTGTGGCACGAAGACACCAAAACAGAGCTTCATCTCAGTGTCTACATAGGCGTCCTGGCTCTTCTGAAAGAATATGTTATGGTGCTCCAGGTAAATTGAAATAGTGTTTTACAACTATGTTCTATCATAAATTTTGGATGGTTTTAAATGCTACTCCAGAGGTATTTTTAAATATTTTATTTTATGTTACCAGTGTAACTGGTTGTGTCTTACTCGGCTTGTATGTTGGAAATTCATATCCATCTCTCACTTGCACAATATAACTACTTCCTCAGGGTCGTGACACTGTTGTGCACAAGTTGCATGACAAGCAGCTGCAGGTTTTCACCAACTTTCTTGCATGCTTTGTGAAGTCAGAACACCTGCCACCAATTCCCAGGACCCTGGCATGTCTCGAAATCAAGGGAGACAAACTGCTGCCTGCAAGAGATCTGTATGTGGGTCGTGTGGCAGATACATTCAGACGGGAGCATCCAAAACACGATGTGATTGGTTTAAAATTACTTTCTCAAGACTTTCTCAAGAACTGAGACGGACTTTCTCAAGAACTGGACACACCTTGAATAATGGATCGTATCCAGGCCCACCCTTTTGCTTCACATTGGTATTGTCGTTCATGTGGATGAATGTATGCAGATTATCAAACTGCTTACGTCCCATGACTTTCGCAACTGGGTCGTAGCGGGTTGCTGTCTGTCAGTACATGCGGTACGATGGCATACGTACTACGGTCATCAAGATGTGTAAACCAATGAATTGCTCTATTTCAGAAGTGGTTGTTTTCTGTTCTGGGTCGTTCTTCATAACAGCATACAAGTTAGATTAGTGAGAAATATGTTCAAACACAGATTTGTCCATGAATTGATAAAAATACCACTTTGGACTTGGTATTTCATCTGGGGGAGGTGAGAATGGAGGTTCTCAGATTGAAGAGTCTATGTCAGCTGCTGGGGGTTTCCTCTGCCTCCAAGAAAACTCTTTGTTGACTGGAGCTGGGCCTGGCTGAGGTTCATTGTCATCTGGGACCTCAGTGTCACTGTCTGCATGTATGTTATGAATTTCAAAATCAAGATGGTTGAGATTAGCTTTTGGTATTGCTGCCAGTGGCTTATCATCATGAAAGCTGGAGTCAGACTCGTATGCTTCAGGAGATTCCGCAAAATCTATCAGCTTTTTTATCATCTGAAATGGATTTTGTGTCAGATAAAGCACCATCAGGAAGGCAAATGTACTCAATGGCTTCCCTGGCTGAGTAAATCTTTTGTCTGCCTGCCATAACTGCAAATTTTGGACACTCTGGAGAACTTGTGTTTTGCCAAGCCGACTGAACATGGGCCACTCCATGTCACTACCTATTTGAGGTGAGAACACAGGAGGCAACTGGGTCCACAAGCAGGAAGTAAAATCTAGAGAACGTGTTAAGGGTCGCCCAACCCGCAGCTCTGCAAGTATCTCAAAGCGAGGCACCACATGACAACGCCCAGGAAGAAGCTACAATTCTTGTTGAGTGAACAGGGGGCAGGGCACACCCTGTACCTGATTAGTTAGGGTAATGGCATCCATTGTCAAGTGAGCCATCCTCTGCTTGGAGCATTCCCCTTCTGCCATCCCCCATGACAAAGAGCTGGTCTGAGGTCCTGAAGTTCTGTGTATGGTCAACGTAGCATCTGAGTGCTCGGACGGGATGGGCTATTGCTCCCTTTGGTAGGAGGGTAGCAATTTCTGCACGCAAAACAGGCATTTGCAGTGTTCACTGATGTAAAACGGATGCCACTGAATTTGAGAGGGCGCCAGGTGAACTGAATCGCACGACCCAGGACCTTCAAATTTCACTGCAAATTTCTGGGACATGACCACCCTCGTTCAAGTGCTCAGTGCCTTGGCCTGATGGACTTGCAACAACGCCGTAGCGTGTACTGCAGATGCAGCTTCTCCACAGACCACATAAACACTGTCAACAAGTGCCTACAGGCTTAGGAAGGCACAAGCCAGAATTTCATTCCTCAACGGTACTGAAGTTAAATAATAAAATATGTAAAATGTGCACTTATTATTTTGTGGACAGAATCTCGTGAACTTCGCTCTGATCGGGAGCTGTTTATGCAGATGTGCACTCATCTGTTTTCAATGCAGATAACCTTGCATTTCTTCATGTCATCTTTTCACTCATTAATTATATATATTTTTCACTGCATGAGAACAGGGGCCTATTTCAGAAAGGAGGTTAAGTGAAAACTCTGAGTTTGTTAACCCTGAGATAAGAGAAACTCCATTTCAAAAAGGCAGGTTTGTCAAACCCGAGAAAGCAGGGTAACTCAAGCCTGTTTCTAAAAAAGAGGTGTCTATTACTTAGAGTCAGTTACCGTGGACTAAACTAACCTTAGTCATTCAGTGCCCACATTTCGGACACAAACAGAGAAGAAAGTTACAAGAATGGCTTGTTTTTAGGACTTTTTAGGAGGATCCCATAGATGAAGAGGCTGTATTAATTTGAAAGTGAATCACATTTACGTCGGGCAAGGATTTTGAGACCCAGAGTGGATCTTTTTGTCTTTTCCCTTGTAACAGTGGTATTGTGTGTTTGAGCTATCCGGGATAAGTGTCAAAAATTGGTGACAAGTAGATACTTGTCTAGCGTCTGAATATTAGTAACCAATTAGTTTTTTTTTAGGCTTAGGTTTTATCTTTAAGTCACGTAAAGTTTGGGTGCTGGTTTATACATTGAATCATGGTCTAGAGGTTTGATTACAGAGTCAGCACACGGGACGACCTGGGTTTGCTTTAACGTTACATTCTTGTTTGAGTGTTACATTTTTCGTTGCTATCAATTAAGTAACGTATATCCATAATCTAATCTGTTCTTACATCACTAACATCGGCAATCATGGCTGTGCTCTTACATTTCTTTGCTAGTGAAAGCTTTCTGTATCAGGGATACGGAGTAAGTAAGGCCACTGTATGCACTGTATGTATATTAAAAAAAACCTTAACATGCTCAAACCTTACCTGATTGAATTATATTTTTACATTTCATTTTCAGCTGGTGCCATGTTCTTTTAATACCTGCAGGATTGCACCTACATGACAATTACAATTACATTCAATAACATAGTTTTAAGTTGTACCTTTGATATTACTGCAAAAAATAATATTTGCTTCAAAAAATTAGCTCACTGACCTTCAACAGGGACATGTACTGTAACCAGATTGTGAAAAAGTCAATAAACGTCACACATTACTTACTTTTTTTCATACTTAAATATGTGCTCTTATTTGCTGTAACTTTGCATGAGCACATCAAGTTCAGCTGTAGGAAAAAATGCCAACCTCTTTTTTTCAGATGTTGCCGTGGTGACTCGTAATATCTGCGCTCCATTGATAATGGCTTTTGAGACACGCTTAACTTGACATGAGTTAGTCTACTCAGTTATTCTAGTCTACTTAGAGTTGATTGACCTTACTCAGATCAGCTGTTCTGAAACGGAAAACTCTGAGTTTCTAATCTCTGGGTTGGGCAACTCAAGTGTTTTGAACCTCCTTTTTGAAATAGGCCCCAGATGTGTAGTGTGAGAGCCATATTGTTTTTCCGTCATGGCAACATTAACTATGAAGGGCAGGTGTTTGAGAACGGTCAACTGAAAAAGATCAATGCAAATACAATCTTTCTACAAAGCAAAAGTCCAAACTACAGTTAAAGACCTTTTTTTAAAACTCAAAAAAAGAGAAGGAAAATTAAGCTCTATACAACTTTATTCTTAACAACAAACTTCTAAAGCTACAAAGCAAAGGGAAAGTAACAGCAATTCATTTTCGTCCACCAGCCAAATGATACACAATAATGGCACTATTTTAGATTCAGGTATGCTAAAAACATTTTCAAAGCAAAAAAACTCATGTAATAGATGTAAAAATGTTTTTTTTTAATTCAATGCCAACTCAAATAACTGAACACACAAATCATTGAGCTGATAAAGACTTGCACATTTGGAGAGGAAGTTCATGACTCTTTTGGATTGGAGGTTGCTATGTAAATTAGTGAACATTATAAAATACAAATGTTGCAAAGGTATCAACATATAATATACACTATCAATTAGATCATCTAAAGAGAGTCCATAGATACCAAATACGAAATGTGTTAATATTTTGAGGTGATATTAACTAGTCATCTATTAAAACACATACAGGAAACAGTATACCATACACAATACAATAACAATATAACAGTCACCTGAAGGACATGTGTGTTCATGTAAAGGTTTCCTGTGAATTCATTTAAATTAAATGCACTTGCATCAGAAAAACTAACACCTGCATTGATCAGACAGCGATCAGAAACACTTTTAGCCATCAAGCCCATCCTGGACCAAATCAATTATGATGTTCTGATGGAAAATATACAGATAAATCCCTGACCAAAGTGAGAGAAAAAAATGAATGAGGGAAGACCTCAAAATTAGACATTGACCCTACTTCCAAAGGAGCTATTTAGACTAGAAAAATTGACAGAGAAGAACCACAAAGCACCTCCACCATCAGAAGCACTCCCACATCAGCATTGGAGGAGGAAGGTTTAGCTCGTTGAGAAAGATTACTTCAATAACAAGGCAGCAAAGAGGTGAAAATTTAGGGGAAAATTTTTCAACAACTTTATCCTTTAAACCTTTTAAAGGCACTTTCCCAACCATAGTGATTTTTTTTTTTGCAGTACAACAGTGTAATCCTCAAGTACCCAGAAGCATTACACTTGATATCAGGTGGGGCAATTCACCTGGGGTTTGATATGGAAGATCACATTAAATTTATCCCCACCCAAAACAACTCTATACTCTAACTCTATTTTTTGTAAAACAGCCCAATCACTAAACAAATTGCTAAGGTGAAAAATGTAAATTATAAACCAGCTCCAACTCTATAGTGAATTCTAAGTGATCAGGGGCTCAGGACAGAGGTGTCAAACTCAGCCCTGGAGAGTTTATTTCCAGTACTGTCCACTTTTCAATTTAACCTCAAGGAGTTTGGTTCAGTGTGTTTAATTAGGGCTTCGGCCCTCCAAGAACTGAGTTTGGCACCCCTGACTAAGGAAATTATGAGTCATTGCAAGGATTCTGCCAGTAGTGGGCACTCAGGCAAGTTGGAGGGAAGTTTGCAAATAAAGCATAAAGCACATACAAAATGGACTGGAACTGCTGCTGTCCTGCAGAGATTAGCTTCAAGACTATTCATTCGATTTGAAGCAGTACTGCACAGAGTGATCAGTGTATGACATCATGTACCAAGAGAGCGATAGGAGAACAGACTGATCCTTATGCTTTAGAATACTAAATACACTCTCACAATACTTTGATGTCACACATTGATCATTCTGTCAGTTGAAAAAAAGTGTCACTTTACGCTAAACCACACTGAATTAAAAACCATTACTGATTTACAAATATTGAGTGTAATCTTCTCATGTGCCTGTTAAGGTCTCCTTTTTGACTAAAACTTTTTCCACACTGTTGGCAGATGTGAGGCTTGTCTCCAGTGTGAATCCTCATGTGTCTGTAAAGGTCTCCTTTTTGACTAAAACTTTTTCCACACTGTTGGCAGATGCAAGGCTTCTCTCTAGTGTGAACTCTCATGTGGACTTTAATGTATCCATAATTTTTAAAACTCTTTCCACACTGTTGGCAGATGCAAGGCTTCTCTCCAGTGTGAACTCTCATGTGCCTGTTAAGGTCTGCTTTTTGGCTGAATCTTTTTCCACACTGTTGGCAGATGCAAGGCTTCTCTCCAGTGTGAATCCTCATGTGTCTGTTAAGGTCTCCTTTTTGGCTGAATCTTTTTCCACACTGTTGGCACATGTAACACTTTTCTCCAGTGTGAATAGGGTGTTTCTCACAGTGTGTAAGGTTTCCATGTTCATTAATACTATGAGTTTTCTGTGAGAAAGTTTTTTTAATCTTTGGCCAACTGAAAGTTTCCTCTTCAGTTTTAAAATCATGACGAGTCTCATATTGTACTTTCTCTTCTGCTTCATTCGGTACTATGTGCTCCTCTTTCAGCGGCATGAGGTCTATGATGAAAAAGAGACAAATGAAAGTTAGCCCAGTTTAATAGTACAAAGAAACAGCAGAACATTATAAAATTGATAGCTGTTGTAAATTATTCTACAAACATACACCTTTGTTTACTTCTGTGTGTTGCTCTGCAGTTCCTTGGAAACATCTGTGGTTGCAACATTGTTTGGCAGAAGAGTAACACTTTTATTAATAGTTTATTCAACAATTTAGATTTGATTAATATTTCTTTATTTTGTAAAACCCTACATATATGGAATAATCCTTTTATAAATGCAGTAAGCTTCAGTAAACACAGATTCTTGCCGCTTCTCAGATGCTAGTGATACCTGTGTGATTGGGAAGAACGGCCCCCTTGATCTGAACCTGAGTGGTGTTCTGTTGTTGGAGTTCTGTGCTAGTCACAGTTTGTCCATAGCGAACACCATGTTCAAGCATAAAGGTGTCCATCGGACACCGGAAGTAAGGGATGCCGTCAAGCTGAAGAAGGACTTCTATCGACCCTGGCTGGCTTGTGGGGCTCCTGAGGCAGCCAATAGGTACCGGTGAGTCAAGCGGACTGCAGCTCGGGTGGTTGCGGAGGCAAAAACTCGGGTCTGGGAGGAGTTTGGTGAGGCCATGGGGAAGGATTATTGGTCGGCCTCGAAGAGGTTCTGGCAAAATGTCCGGCGCCTCAGGAAGGGGGAAGCAGTGCCCTGTCAACACTGTATACAGTGAGGGTGGGAATCTGCGGACTTCAACTGGGGATATTGTCAGGCGGTGGAAGAAATACATTGAGGATCTCCTCAATCCCACTGAGGCATCTTCCACTGAAGAAGCAGAGAGTGGGGACCCAGGGGTGGACTTGACCATTACCCGGGCTGAAGTCACAAAGGTAGTTAAGAAGCTCCTCGGTGGCAAGGGACCGGGGCTGGATGAGATCTGCTCTGAGTACCTTAAGTTTCTGAATGCTGTGGGGCTGTCTTGGTTGACACGCCTCTACGGCGTTGCGTGGAGGTTGGGGACAGTGCCTTGGACTGGCAGACTGGGGTGGTGGTCCCTCTTTTTAAGAATGGGGATTGGAGGATGTGTTCCAACTATCCGGGGATCACACTCCTCAGCCTCCCCAGGAAGTCTATGCCAGGATACTGGAGAGAAGAATTAGACCGATAGTCGAACCTCGGATCCAGGAGGAACAATGCGGCTTTCGTCCTGGTTGTGGAACACCGGACCAGCTCTATACCCTCTCTAGGGTACTAGAGGGTTCGTAAAGTTTGCTCAACCAGTTCACATGTGTTTTGTGAACTTGGAGAAGGCATTCAACCGCGTCCCTCACGGTGTACTGTCGGGGTGCTCTGGGAATATGGGGTACGGGACCCTTGCTAAGGGCTGTCCTGTCCCTGTACAACCAGAGCAGGAGCTTGGTTTGCATTGCCAGCAGTAAGTCAGACTTGTTCCCGGAGCTTGTTGAACTTCAGCAGGGCTGCCCTTTATCACCGGTCCAGCTTCTACAGTAACGCGGTCGATGTACTGTGGTGAAGAAAGAGCTGACCTGCAAGGCGTAGCTCTCGATTTACCAGTCGATCTACGTTCCTACTCTTACCTATGGCCATGAGCTTTGGGGTCATGACCGAAAGAACGAGATCCCGGATACAGGCGCCCGAAATGAGTTTCCTCCGCAGGGTAGCTGGGCGCTCCCTTAGAGATATGGTGAGGAGTTCAGTCACCTGGGAGGAGCTCGGAGTAGATCCGCTGCTCCTCCACATCGAGAGAGGCCAGCTGAGGT
The DNA here is from genome assembly GCA_034779775.1 of Enteromius afrohamiltoni. Classification (NCBI taxonomy): domain Eukaryota; kingdom Metazoa; phylum Chordata; class Actinopteri; order Cypriniformes; family Cyprinidae; genus Enteromius; species Enteromius afrohamiltoni. Next base: position 1,541 of record JAUYWG010000829.1, on the reverse strand, counting down.
GGCTCTGGCATCTGTTCCGGATGCCTCCTGGGGAGGTGTTTCGGGCATGTCCCACCAGGAGGAGGCTCCGGGAAGACCTAGGACACACTGGAGGGACTATGTCTTTCGGCTGGCCTGGGAATGCCTCGGTGTTCCCCCGGAAGAACTGGAGGAAGTGTCTGGGGAGAGGGAAGTCTGGGCGTCCCTGCTTAGACTGCTGCCCTCGTGACCCGGCCCCGGATAAGCGGAAGAAGATGTGTTGTGAGTCTATTTTTATACCTTTTTATATCAACCTGATTCACAGAATTGAGTGAAATAACCACAAACTCTTAATGCATAATTCCATGTTACATTGTAAGCTTTTACGTGGTAGTATCACGCAATCGGTCATTACGTGATACTACCACGTAAAAGCTTACAATGTAATTCAGTGACAGGCATGAGCTGTGATCCAGTTACGCATTGACTCTTATTCAAAAGACACTCTCGTCCTGAAGAGTGACGCAAATCGATCAGCAGACACATAAGAGCCAACATTTCACAACAGCACAACGTGATCGGTCACAAGACACGTGAGAGCTAATAGAATTTTACAACATGCTGACGTAAGGATACTCCCGGCAGAATTGTTTTAATTTGTGCAAAGTGGCAGCTACCTGCAGCAGAGATGAGTCACGGCGGTAATCAATCCTTGTCTCAGAAAAAAATTGAATATTAATCCTTTTTAATAAGTAATGTTGGTAGTTGTAACTGCTGGTTTATCTTGACTTTTATTAATGGGTGGTAGGTTTAGGGGAAGGCGTTGGGTTACGTGCTCATATAAATAAATGAATATAAATAAAACTGTTGTGACCGTTTACAGAGCTAATGAGTGGACACCACTGACAACTCTGGAGGTTTTACAGTGGTATCATCAGGTCACAGAAAGAGCTTATGTGTATGTTGAGTAAAGTTCTTACGGTTTTGCAGAGCCTTTATTGTGAGTAATTAATTAACTATTTATAATACACTGGTCATTTAAATATTTTTTTAACAATTGTAACACTCAGTTAGAAAGAAGAAGAAAGAAAGAAAAACACCAACCAAAATAATAATTATATATAAATTCTCATCATTTTTTGACACTTGTGCATTTAGCCATCATACCACATAAACAGCTAAGGGTTGTAAATATTATATATATATATATATATATATATATATCTGTCAATTTATTATTATTTTGAAAAAAGTAATTTTGCTAAAAATTTTTGAAACTTATATACTAATACGCTTCCTCAGATTCGTTAACACAAGCAATTAGTTCTCACAGGTCAAGAACTTTCTCCTTCAGAAATGTTAAGTTAAAGTACGAGTTTAGATTTAAACTACCATTCACTAAAACACAACCCCCATTCCACTAGTAAAATATAATGTAAATGTAATAAAATAAAAACTTTCAAGCATTTTACACTCTATGCTTCAAAAATATAATGCATCTTTCTGTAAAGCTTGGTATTTTAATAATCATTAAACGAGACTGAAACCAACCTGTTTGTTCCTCAGTATCTTCTTGTTTGACT